>OMNW01032437.1:0-13364 GCA_900303245.1 Selene dorsalis
AGCGTGTGTGTGTGTAGATTATAAAGTAACAATAATCACATGAGAATGTAACTTTGCTCAAACTCTTTAATAAACACACAACTAAAGTACAAATCACAAAAAATTACCGTTATTATTATTTCTACTACTACTTCCACTACTTCTACTGTTACATCATCCACAATGATGTATATTTACATAACTTAGTCAGTTTGCCTGCCTCCTCTCGGCAAGCCAGACTGATGGCAACTTCCCCGAGTCCAGGGCGCAGAAACGCTCTGCTTTATATTGGCAGTGCCCGTATTCAATGCGCCGGGGAAGTTGACAGTGCTGGCAAGTGTAAATTTTCCTCTTGGGGGCCGGGTTTTCAGTTTTTGGCGGGAGGCTTGCTACCTGCTCCCTCAGCCAGACTTCTGCCTTTTTCCCCCCGGCCAAAGAAGAGCAGAAGAACTGGTCCATAAAGAAAGCGTGACCTTGGCCAAAGGTCCGTGCCAGGCCACAGTGACGGCACGGTTGACCCGGGGACCCGAAGGAGCCGAATCCAGTGGTCCGGTGCTTCTCCAGCAAGTCTTTGTCTTCCTCAGCCTGCTTCTTCCTCCTCCACAGTGTCATTCTTGACGGTCGTCTGGTCCCTGGGCCCTCCTGTGACCTGGTCGGCCATCCAGCACTGGGCCCTTCCCCAGGACTGTCGGGGAGGGGGGCGTCTGGTTCAACAAGGCCACTGGGCTCCCCCTCTTCTTCAGCAGGACCTGTGGTGCTGAGGTCCTCAGGTGAAGAGGGGCCAGGGTGCCACAAAGGATCTGGAAAAAGACACGGGCACATGGAGGATCAGTTCGGTGGTCAGAAGTGACAAGAAAGCAAATAAAAAGCAGAGCGGTGACTTTGACAATACACACCAGTGACGTTGCTATCGTAGTTGCTCTCCTCATCCTTGGGCAAAGATGGTGTTGGGATGTCATGACCTGGAAAAAAAAAAACAACACAAAGGGATCAGTGCTGAGGTCTCTGCAGCTCCAGAGAAAGATTTGTCAGTTTGATTGCCAAGAGTACTCACCCAAGTCCTCCCTGCTGCCACTGCTGCTGCCCCCCTGCCCCTGCTGGTCCTCCAGCTTGGTGAGAGAGGAGCTGCTGCTGCTGCTGCCCTCCTCTCGGTTGGCCATGGTGGTGCAGTAGAGAGTTGTAGTCGTTGAAATAGTGAAAAAGTGAAGAACTGAGCTGCTCCCACTTCTCTTATGGGAGTCCCCCCAACAGGGGGGAGGCACACCTGAGGACCCACCCACCAGGGCCAGCTCTCACTTGGGAAGTGTGCAGCCAGGGGCGGTCTAGGATGTACTACACCCCCCTTGGCCTGGTAGGGGGCCCCATGAAGATTTGCCCCCATTACAGTAGCAGTATTTCTTTACTTCACCATGTCATTTGTGTCGAGGTCTCAGAGAAAAGAATGAAAAAACTAAAATAAAACCGCTCATCCAGCTGACAAAAAAAAAAACACTATAAAATCATCATACATAAATATTTTTTTCTGCATAAATCTCTTAAACCACTTAGCGGCTCTAGTCCTATTAGTCAAATTTGTGTGTGTCCGGTAAAATGTACCGACTGTGTGTTTTATCGTGTTCAATACGGCCAATAATTCAGCGATAGTTTAGACAGTTAGGCAGACCGTGTGTGCATGCTAACGTTACCGTCACTTGTGCTGCTCATGTAACCCTACAGTAATTTTACCCTGTTACACGTGTAGCAACGCAGCACATTGCACATTTTTTATATTTACATGGGATTGGACGTTTCAAATATTGCTTCTGTTGTGACGCACTCGTGTATTTATTTCTATAAAGTGTTGTCGTTGATAGTTGCCACTCGCATATGAATAAGCTACTGTCCCAAGAGACGCAGTAGATGTACATGACGGGTGTCAGGAAGGAGAGATACATTAAAGACACAGTGTGTGTCACAGTGTAATCCTGGGTAGTGTTTAATCTGCTTGTTATTCCAGGACGCTGGCCCCCTCTATCATGTTATTTTTCTGCTCTCACTCTTTTTCAGAATGGATCACCGTCCAGTTTTTAGAAGGCAGCCCGGCCCATCCTCTGACCTAACCCTCCACCCTTCACCTGAGGCGGCCAGGCTGGCCCGGGTGTACTGGGAGTGGGGGTCTGCCCTTACCATTCGGGTGAAGAAGCCATAGCTGGTGAGGGAGGAGGCCAGAGGGCGTATCAGGGAGGCAGGTGGGGACCCCCGGTGCTGGAAGCTGGTGCTCAGTGAGAGTGAGCTCCAGTTCGGGCAGTACCGGGGGCAGACCTTCAGGTGGCTGCTAGCCAACGATGTTGGCTATGCCGCAGCCATCGTGGCCTCCCACCTGAAGGAGAGGGAGGGCGGCAACACCTCCCAGTCGCCCCTCGCCACACATAAGGATGCCCTCGCCTCCTACGGCCGTCTGTTCCCTGAGGTGGTGGCAGTGGTCCAGCGGACTAGGCAGCGTGAGGGCTCCGTGTCGGTGAGGGGCATGGACCAGCAGCTGGTGGGGTTTGGTGCTCACGCCAAAGAGACGTACCAGTCCCTGTTCGAGGGTACCAGCAAGGAGAGTCGAACATGAGTATCCCAGTCACTGGTGTGTGTGTGTTGATCAGTCAGCTGACTCTGTCTTGTTGTCCCGGCGTCTCTCTGCAGTTATGTGCAGTGGGTGAGGACCGTGTCCGTCAAGCCTGGGTCCAAGCTCAAGTACTCCAAGTGCAAGGCCGGGACCGAGAGGCCAGCGCTGCTCCCCCAGGAGGCATTCACACTCCAGGAGGAAACAAAGGCCAGGGTCACATCCATCTATCGCCGGTCAGCCTGTGTTTGCAGACGGGGCAGGTGAGCTTGTAGGCGAAGAACTGGCACTGGAAAGAGGCATGGTGTGATGCGGGGGGCTGGGTGTAGAGGGGAAGTTCTCCAGGGGGGAACCATCAGAGGCGGAGCTCCTTGGTGAGCACAGGCTGCCCACCAGTGCTCACTCATGCCGAGAGTCGACCTCCATGGCAGCAGCGACGAGCTTGGAGTCCAGCAGCTCTGGGTCCACAGCTCCGGCACCTGTGCGTGTGTCTGCAAGAGCAGAAAATAAATAATGATAAAGAAATGTTATTTAATGTCTTAAAATTAAATCTACAAGAAGGACCTTTCTAAATTTTTCCTTTTCTTAAACTTTTAACAGCGACAGATACGTTGAACAACTTTTTTTTTAGTTGTTAGCTAACTTAGCTTAATGCAATATTAAAAAAAAAAAAAAAAAAAAACACAACCCAAAATTTGAGATATTTTCCATATAATACATGGTGGAGGAATGTGGCATTGCTTTATATCAGAGTCTTGGGCAACCCGAGTGAGTAATATTTACTGATTCACTCTGTCCTGGATATTTTGAGATGAAATTAAAACACTAAATGCACATTTGCTTTCATGGCTTTTGCACCATTAGCGGGAATACTGCAGGTAAAATGGCGGCTGACAGTCTTGACACTTGGCCTCACTTGCAGTCCAAACAGGATCATGGCATGAACTCACCGCCTCGGTCTCCATTGCAGACCTTTTTCCAAACTAGTTGTCGAGCTGTAGTTGAACCAAGAAACGTCAAGATCCGAGTTTTGTCATTTCACCACCACCAAGGACGAAGTTCTGACTTTCAGGGAACTGTCGCTTTCTCAATTGAGCCACTCACGTGAGAACGTGACGGCCGTTAACTTCTTAACTGTGGTATAATGAGTGTATGTGCCACAGCTGCGCCCGTTAACAAATCACTCCGCGTCGGCGAGACGACATCAAACTCCTAGCTAATGCTAATGCTAGTCTAACTGACAGTCTTTACAATTAGTAAGAGAGGAAGTAGAAATGTTTAAGGTAAATTTTGACCTCCGAGGAGGATTAAAGTGGACGACTGGATTGAACAAGAGCAGTTTCAAGAAAAAAAAAGGAGACGCCGACATGCAGAGCTAACGCCCACAGACGAAAAGTGCTAGCAACAACAAACAAAGTAGTCCCTGTGTTTTTCATGTAGTCTTCACGGTGCAGTTATTTTGTTTGTGCATTCTTATTTTATATTTTCATCATTGGTAATCGTTTTATAAAAGCAGTACATTATCCGGGGTTTATACCACGCGGGTGCCCTCAGGGCAGAAACAGAGGCTGATGAATTCCCTGGTCGGGGGTTCGAACCCCGGTTCCGTTTGAATGCAGTTTCACTGTATTGGATTGTGATCAATAAAGTATATCCTTAATCATGCAAGAATAAAGTAGTGTGTGAGACGTTATCATTATTTGTCCGTCCATCTGGACAAACAGGACAGGTGTTTGAACCCTGTGTTGTATTGCATGTTGAACTTTGCATGACATTTTTCATATGCAGGAAAAGTGCTCTAAATATGGATTGATAGACCGATTGGTGGATGAACGATACAGTATCACAGAAATAAGGCTGCAGCCATTTTCACTCAAGATCATTATTTATTAGAAGACACACACATGAAAAGGATATATACAAAATATACAAATATATACACCCCTCAGTCTTTTTGATGACTTTTTTTGGCTGCCTCCCTTGCCCTCCTTTCGTTTCTGGGCCAGCCAGAGTTCCACACTTATGCCTTCATAGAGGGCACGAGTTGAACTGGCAGTGGCCAAAGTCTTTGCCGGTAGAACTGAGATGAGTAGAACTGAAAGAAGAAGAAAGAAACAGTCAATATACCACATCAGATGAAAAAACCTGTAAGTGGCAGCAACTGTCTGGCCATGAGACACTTTTGGGCCACGCAAGTACTTTACCAGTTCTCACCTCCAGGGCACTTTTGGCCAATCAGCTCTCTCAGGAATAGGCAGAAGGTCATCGATGCACAAAGGGCCTTTGATATCCCCCCCGACCCATCGGCTCTGTCAGGAACAAGCCGTATGGCCTCCCAAGGTGTCTCTGAAGTTCCTGTACCCAAATTGCATTTGTACACAGAGGGGTGAAGGGGCGGGCCACCTATTGTGACCTGAGCTGAGAGGCCTGTGATGATCGACTCTGTTAGCTATCACTTTTGAGGGGGGGGAGAGGAAGAGTCACTTTGGCGGGGGTTTTGGGTAGTATCTTCCGGTATCCTCCGGCGGGACGGGGAAGATTTTTTGAGGGGGCAGGCTGTAAGGTGGGAAGATGCCGGGTGGCAGAACTCTGGGGGAAAAGTGGTGGAAAAAGGATGTCAGAAAGAAAATATGAATGTAACTACATGGAAAAAGATCACGTCACTGTGGAAAAAAAAAGAGGTGACAAACCTTTATCAGATCTGCTGCCTTCCTTTCCTGCAGCCATACTTCCACTGGTCTGCCTCCAACCTTGGCACAGTAGTGCTCAGCTCTGTACCGGCTGTGGCCATACTGCCTGGTCTTAGGCTGCCCACAGTGCCGGCAGTTGAACTTGGTGAACAACTTCCGTGGCGGTTGGAGCAGAGCACCTTGTTCCTTTGCTCTACGTCGCTGCTCTTCCCTTATCTTCCTCTGCCAGACGGTGGTGGGGGCAGGAGTTAGGGCAGAAGAGGTGGAGGACGCTGCACCCAGTAGAGCCGAGGGGGGAGGGGAAGAGGAGGAAGCTGCAGTGGCACCGGGGTCGGAGAGGAGCTTGTGCAGCTCTGGCACCAGGGGCCCACGGCAGGTCACAGCCGAACCTGAGGCATCCTTGGGCAGGTGGTAGTCCAGGTGGACAGGCTCTGCTGCCGTCTCCTCGGTCTTGACCTGCGGCAGAGCTGCAGTCTGCGTGGTCTGCGTGGCCTGCGTGGCCTTACTCCTCTTTGAGTGCCTGATGGAAATAAATGAAAAATATTTTGACTATTTTGACATACTCCTCTTATGTTTGACACCAACACTCTCACAGTCACTGCTTGACACAAACACACAGCTCTTACCACTGCAGAAGGGTCCGCTGGTTGATCTCAAACAGCTGGATCGGGGCAGCTGTCAGGAGGCCCATGGTGTTGTAGACGTTGTCTCTGATGAGACTGTAGTCCCTCTTGACAGCAGACCAGCGGCTGATGCGGACCCCTGCGATGCTGCGGTCCGCGCTGTGAATGCGGCACAGCTCCAGAAAGATGGCCTCCACCAGCCTGGTGGTATCTGGAGACAGTGCTGCAGTGCCCCGACCTTTCCTCCGGAGCAAACTGCACAGAGAGAGAAGAGAGAGTTTGAGGCTCTGTGTTCCACGCCACAATCCCATCAAAGCCAAAGCATTTCAGTTTCTGACAACATAAACTACACTCACCGTGTTGCGCTCCCCGCGCCCGAGGCTGACATGTGGGCACGCTTGGTTTTACAGCGGCCCTGGTGGCGCGGGGGGAAGGAGATAGCTGCCTTGTCCTGGTCAGACAGCTTCTGCCACAGCACAGCTAACTCCCTCACCTGTCGCTGCGTCACAAAGGCCTGGTGACGCAGCTCCACGAGGGCGCGGGCCAGACGGACAGTGTGCTGGTATCCTCCGTGGCCATCTGGTCCTCTTACATCCTGAGACACAGTCAAAAGTGTTAACACACCCTCAGACTTAGCCACCGCTGCCACACTCGCAGACACGATTATATACGACAAAAGAATGAAATGCACTTACGTCTTTGTCGTCCTCCTCCTCCTCCTCGTCCTCCTCCTTCTTTATTGGCTTTAGATTTGGCCCGGGGCCCGACTGGGAGGACGAGGCCTGGCTGGGCTGAGGCTGGGCCGGGAAGAGGAGCAGGCTGAGGTCATCGGCAAAACCAAGGTCCGCTTCACCGAACGCCTCGTTGTCACCCTCTTCTTCCCCCTCATCCCACACCACTTCTGCCTCGTCCATCCCATCTGGAGCGTCGGGATCCCTGCCGAGGTCTTGCTGCAGCACGAGACCCATCTGCGAGTACAGGTACTCCACTCCGATCAGTTCCCCTGAACAAAAGAGACAGACAGATGCGATGAGTTCAGGCGGCCTCTTGGGGTGTGCCTGCCTGTGGGTGCGCATGCACACAGCTCACCTGTGTACTCGCTGGGCTCGGTGTAAGTCTCAACCAGCGTCTGACCCAGGAGCTCTTGGGTGAGCTGGTTGAAATGGTGCTGCAGCCGGGCACTGTAGCAGCGCAGCGTCGTCCTCTCTGCGCCCTCCACTGCGGCCCTGCTCCGGTTCTCATTCCACCTGACCAGGCCCTCCAGCAGGTACACCTGGAAGTGGAAGGCATTCGCAGATGTGCCTATGATGCACGAGATGGGGAGGGAGAGAGAGATTAGTTCAGACACTGTGAGCTGAATACACAAACCTGCATACATAATGATAAGAACTCTAAAACGTGCAAGGCTCACCAGGAATGCAGCGGCACAGGTGCAGGTGGAACGACTCGAGAGAGGTGGACCCCCTGGCGCAGCGGTAGACGGGGAGCTTGACCCCTCCCCTGGTCACCTCCCCCGTCTTGGTGTACAGCTTCACCTCTGCTGGGTCCTGGATGCAGGGCAGGTGACGACGCTGCGTCTGCCATATCTCCTCCATCCTGTCGCGGTCGATGAGCGGAACGCCCAAGGTGTCCGTCAGCTCCCAGAAGTGATCCAGGACCTCCTGGATCAGCCGCTCCGTCTCCTCGGCTCCTCTGGTGCGACGGCGGCAGTGACGGGCCATCTCCCTGGCCGTCAGCATGACATGGGCGTCTCCCCCCTCCTCGGACTGCTTGGCCTCTCTCAGGCGCGCCACATCGTTGTGGTCCCACTCGAAGATGGAAAACAACAGGCGCGCCATGAAGAGGCCGTAGAGCTGGTGGTTGCTGTTGGTGACACCCTGAGTGAAGCGTTGCATCAGGTGCCACACATCCAGGCGCACCACCAGCTCCTCCCACTCGCTGAACATGGCAGAGACCTGGAAACGCAACACAGACACCGTCTCATTTATACTAAAGTTTGAACATTTACTAACACTTTCAACAACTTCAGACTTGTTAATACTGGCAAACTCTTAATTACACGCAAAGAGGCCACGCGTTACCTTGCACTGTCCGCCAGTGGCGCAGCAGCCCTGGTCCACGTACAAAACCTGAGGAGGGGCCTTCCCAGCTTCTCTGTAGCGCCGCATGAGCCCGGCCGCCATGGGCAACAGCCCGCCCCCCTTGGAATCAGTGAGGACGGACATGAGCACCTGCCCATGCTCGTTGCCCACGTTGGTGACCCAGGCAGCTATTCCAGCGACGCCACCCCCAAGCTTCTTTGTCATCTGCACAGGAAGAGAGAGGGCAACACGTTATGTCAGATATGTATGCGTGTGTAAATATTAAGACACACACACACACACACACACAGGTTGCAACAACAACACAGATGCCTTGCCTTCTTTGTCGAGTCCATCTTCAAGATGTTTCCAAAGATGGACGTGACCCTGGCTTTTGTCTCCTCCAGGCGTGTGGAAGCCTCCCTCACATACACAGACAAAAGCCAGGCGACAGTGGGAACCGGGTGCAACGGTGGGAGCGTGACGTCCTGCCGAGGCGCTACACCTGGAACCTGAAGCTTGCGGAGTGCGGAGAGGTAGCTCATCAACTGTGACATCCACTCTCTGGTGTGCTGCTCCACCAGAGCGGTGCGGAAGCGAGTCGCACTGTTCCCCGAAGTGCGCTCCTTCATCAGCCTGATCACTGATTTGTCGCAGGCCAACCTGAGGAAGAGGACGGCAGAAAAGAGCAGGACAAATGTGAATAAGTGTGAGTCAGAGCAAATTAAACTGTGTGCAGTAAAGAGAGAGAGAACAGGAACCCTCTCTGGTGCTTACTTGTACGTGAGAACAGCTGGAAACTTCTCCTGGTGCACCAGCTCCAGCTGTCCCAAGATGTCCTGTGACCACGCCGAAAATTTCTTGTGACACGAGAGACATTCCAGGTACTCCGTGCCCATGAAGTACCAGCCTCTCGTGTCCAGGACCCTCCGAATGATCCTGTACAGGCCAGCGTCGGTCAGCCTGTGTTTGCAGGCAGGACAGGTGAGCTTGTATGCCCACATCTTGTAGGGTGCCCACAGGAAGAACCGGCACTGGAAAAAGGTGTGGTGTGATGCGGGTGGCTGGGAGTAGAGGGGACGCTCTCCAGGGGGGAACCACCAGAGGCGGAGCTCCTTGGTGAGCACAGACTGCCCACCAGCGCCTCTGGTGAAGAGAGCCCGTCCCACCCAGTCCTGCTGCTCCTCAGGCAGCGTCTGCCTCCAGCTACGAGGCAGCAGCTGCAACATTTAAATCGCTCAGTCAGGACAATGATTCAAATCCAATTTGTGATTAACACACTTCTTCACACGGGTCAAATGGACTTTACCTCAGCGCCAGAGGTCAGAGGTGGCGGTGCATCATCTGTAGCCATCCTGGCTGGTCCTGGCTGGGGGGGAGGGAGGGCTGGTCCTGGTGGGGCGTCTGGCACTGGCAAACACAGACATCACAGTTGTCACTCTGTTAAAGCTATCCTACAAGCAGGGACGTGACGTGTACATTCAAGTGTGTGTGTGCTCACTCACGCCGAGAATCGACCTCCATGGCAGCGGCGACGAGCTTGGAGTCCGTCAGCTCTGGGTCCATGGCTGCAGCAGCTGTGTATGTGTGGAAGCAGAAAATAAATAAAGATGAATGTCTGTCTGTCATTTGCACAAGTGACTTTATGGCTACATTGTGGGAAACTACTGGAGGCTGGAGGTTGCGGTGCACCAGGCTGAGCCGGGGAAGCAGCACTGGCCTCTGTCCCAACCCAGCACATAAGTCTGCAGGTTGTGGAGCTCGGACCCAGGCTTAACAGACACAGTCCTCCCACACTGTACATAACTACAGAGAGACACTACCCAGGATTTCACTGTGACACCCCTGTCTTTCATGTATCTGTCCTTCGTGATACCCATCATGTTACATGTGCCATCTACTGCACTATGTCTACTGGTATAGCAACTTATTCATATGTGAATGGCACCCTATCAACTAGAGAAGGATAGAATAGATTAGAAAAATACTTTGCCTACCTTTTGCATGCATTACCTTAATTAAACATCTTAAGAGTAATTGTGATGGTTACAACATAACTTGTAACTTGTTACAGGGAGAACGGAGCCCCTCTGTCTTCCACCTGGTGTCTCTTGGCTAAAACAACAACGTAACATCAGACCAGCACTAGGCCGCCGACCCGGTGTCCCAGCTCTCCTCTCTGCAGCACCGCGACACAAACGCGCCTTGTAACCCGTAATCTTTTGTTTATGACAGTTAAGACTACACAAATATACACTTCCTAACATCCTTTATGTTATATAACGTCATCATTCGCTCCGTGGATTAATTTTCCACCAGCTTCGTCGAAAACAAACACACATGGCCCGGAGGAGGAGGAGGGTCAACAAAACAAAGGAAAAGCGACCGGACTTTCATAGTTCCTCTTAAAAGTGTATGTTTTAACAGCACACGTGCTCACAATCATCCACGTTAACTAACAAATAGCTGAGATACGTTTACCACTACCGACAAGGACAGTAGGTTGTAAGTAGGTCGGCCACTGCTCGAATATACAGCAACTTGGGTCAAAATACTTAACAAAGAACAAAGTTACTCACGTACTTAGGAAGTTACTCCTTTCCTCGATCACCTCGGTGTGTGTAGGGAAACATGGAGGAGGGAAGTCTGGTGTGTTATCTTGGGAAAGAGGGGTGTGGCCTTTAAAGTAGAATCGGCCAATCAGAGCATGCTCCAGTGCATTGTGTATGCAAGATAGGGACGGCCGAAGGAGAATGTGGGCTCGCTGATAAAAACATAACTTTACACTCGCCTAAATGATTAAATGACCTTGTTGGGGTGTAGACGTACATTATGTATTGTATAAAAATATAAACAGTTCATACTGTGGACTCAGTTATGCCTGATCACGCACAGCCCATTGCCCCGGGCCGGATTCGATCCCAGTTAGAGCTGCGGGTTTGGATCCTTGAAACCCTGTAAGCAAAGTCAGCGCGAATATTAACGATCCACTTCCCGTGAGGTCCTTCAAAATAAAGCTCGCTTTGTAAACCGTCTCCGAGAACAACTATTTGTTGAAAATACTTTGTAGACACTGTCATTTATTTATGACGGCTGCGTCATGGTTTCGGCTTTCAGGGACGTTATTTTCAGAAAATCAGAAATTCCCACATTCACAAACGCACCACACAAAGTTAAAGGTAAGATGTTTTGAATCCGGCACATAGGGTGATATATTTATTTGGTTTATCGATATTAAAGGGTAGTTTGTGCTCCTCGCGAAACCGAAGGGGCTGATGGGAAATTTATGCAAATGAGCCTTTAGTCTGTGGTCCACAGCCGCGATCGGCCGGAGAGCAAAAGCTTTGCATTCTGTGGTTTTATTTTCACCTTTGTGTTTGTCTCATTACAAACAACAACAAAATCAATACTGCTTCATAACATTAAACTATATAAGACGTAGAAAACGGAGGAAGACCTCTCCCCCTTCCTTTTTCTTCCATTCATAACATTCAACCTGCAGTTCCTCACATTTCTCACAGGGCGGCAGTGTAAGACCAGTTTATGGCGCGAGGGGCGCTGTGTAGAGAAGAGGGAGGAGAAAAGCACAGTGCAATGGTCCCCGGTCCACTGATAGACAGGTTTCTTATGTGCAAACAATACTAGGTGCGCGCGCCAGGGGGCAAAAGACTGCTTCGGATTGAACTGATGTCGATATGGACGGGTTTCTGTGCGACGTCATCGCAGATATGCGCGCGCAGCCAGGGGGCAGGAAGCGGGACATTTCTCATTGTTTACAAGCGGAGTCAAGCTGCACAAGAAAATGACAGGGAGTTGGTTGTTGAGCTGTCAGCTGAACGAACCGGCCAAAGGACGGATGGAAAGTGTGTAATATCCCGAGGGGATCTCATCCGTTTACCAAAAGAAGAAGAAGAAGAAGAAGAACAGTGTGGCTCCAGGCCGTTAAAAGGACGGATGGAAAGTATGTAATATCCCGGATTGAGATCCCGAAGGTCCCAAAGGAGGCGAGAGTCTGTGCAGCGCCCACTTCGTGTCTGTGTTTGCCAACATGAGCAGGATAATGAGTCAGTTAGGACTGCGTGTGGTTTTACCACAGTCAATGAGACAGTATTGGTTTGATTCAGTAGGTCATTACTTAACTAACCGGCCAACAAATGTGTCTTTCTTCCGCTTGACGCTTGTAAAGTTTAACGGTGGCTCTCAAGTTTAGCTTTTGTTGTAAAGTACAGAAAGTGTCTTCAAACAGCTAATGTTTAATGTTACATGTAGTGACTGTACTATCGGTGTTCATTATGGCTGAGCTCCTAAAAAAGCATTAAGACAAAAAAAAAAAGAACACTTAAAAAGTCGGATGTGTTGTTTGTTGTGTTGACAGTAATGAAGTCGGTTAAATTTAGACAGGTGTACTTCTTCATCTTTCATAAAGAGTATTTGGATCCTTAAAACCCTGTAAGCAAAGTCAGCTTAAGTATTAACGATCCACTTCCCGTGATGTCCTTCAAAATAAAGCTCGCTTTGTAAACCGTTTCCGGGCTTTGACTATTTGTTGAAAATACTTTGTAGACACTGTCATTTCTTTATGACGGTAAAGACCACACTCATATACACGTCGGGACATCATATGTGTTATACTGTATAACGTTATCCACCGCTCCATGGATTGCTTTGTGGCCGGCTTTGTCAAAAACAAATGCACATGGTCCGGAAAAGGAGGAGGTGGGTTAGCAGAAAAGGGGAAAAGTGACCGGACTTGCATAGTTGCTCTTTAACGTGCAAGATTTGGGTTTAAGAAGACTTTTTTTTTTTTTATTTCTAAAGGTTTAATAATGAAGTCATACACAATCGTGCAAAGTAAGAGGTCTCCAGAGATTGATGGGACAAAGGTAAAAGACACACATTATATATTGTAGAGAATATAAACAGTTCATACTGTGGACTCATTGCCCCGGGCCGGATTCGATCCCACATAGAGCTGCGGGTCAGCGGAAATATGAACTTGCCGTGAGGTCCTTCAAAATAAAGCTCGCTTTGTAAAATGATTAGTTTTTAGGGTAATAAGTATAATTTATATACTGTATATAACCCTAATCTTCAAAATGAGGAACGCTTCACGAATTTGCGTGTCATCCTTGCGCAGGGGCCATGCTAATCTTCTCTGTATCGTTCCAATTTTAGTATATGTGTTATCGAAATAACACGAAAGTCTTGTGTCACTGGTTGGTATATATACCCCACTCCGCTACCGCGCGTCTGCGTCATGGTTTCGGCTTTCAGGGACGTTATTTTCAGAAAATCAGAAATTCCCACATTCACAAACGCACCACACAAAGTTAAAGGTAAGATGTTTTGAATCCGGCACATAGGGTGATATATTTATTTGGTTTATCGATATTAAAGGGTA
>OMNW01032451.1:3042-13281 GCA_900303245.1 Selene dorsalis
GTGTGTGTGTGTCACCCTATGTGTGTGTGTGGGTGTGTGTGTGTGCACGTGTGTGTGTGTGTGTGTGTGTGTGTGTGTGTGTGTGTGTGTGTGTGGTTCGGCTGCTGCTGGAGACACTCCGAGAATTAGGGGCTGTGTGTTTTGTGTCATCCCATTATATCACTAATGAGCCGCCCTCAGGAGGGAGGAGGGAGAGAGACAGTGAGGCGGACAGAAAAAGACAGGCAAAGAAAAAGAGCGAGGAGAGGAGAGCAGAAGAGAGGGGGGAAGGGAGACAGAGAGACCAGCTTGGGGACTTTTGCCTCTTCTCACCTCCATTCCCCTTTTCCCCCACACTTCTGAGTCTAATTGGACTAAAACTGTGATCTAATTAAATGTCCAATTAAAGTGCAGAGAGCAATGTGCCCATCGGCGAATCAGAGTACAGGGACATAATCAGCTGGAAAAACAAACAAAAAAATCAATGCGAGCAATGCGAAATCGAAAAAGATGGAGAAAGCAGAAAAGGGAGGAGAGGATAAAGTAGGGTGAGGACAGTCAGAGTGTGGAGAGAGTGGTGTGGCTGAGAGGACACTGCATCACTTCTGCAGAAAAGATTGCCCCAGAAAATCATAAAAATTGGCCATCTGCAAATATAGAGAGACATTTTTTTTGACTAAACAACTCATTAATTAAAAGATAATCATTACACTAATCAGTAATGTAACAAATCATTAGAGCTTTAACACTAATCATGCTCCTGACGGCTTTTTGTCTTTTCTGCTTCCTGATGTAATAATACATGCACACATCAAAATAAAGTGCTTAATATGAGGTCTTCACAAAAATCAGCCAGAACAACGCTCTGATCCGCATCCACTGATTCTTGTTCTTATGTAAGCTAAAAGAATATCTGCGCTGGTCAGTTTATGTTTTTTTAAATCAACATCTTCATTTTCAGTTAATTTGAGTACAGCAAGATTGCTTGGTAACTTTTTTCAGGAAAAACTAAACATTTTAACCCTATAGACTAGAAACTGAGTGTAAACTAGGCTGGGGTTTTTATATTTGTCCTCATTTATCATTGTAATTCCTATATCATGAAATTGTGTTTTTAATTCTAAATTGCTTGTGATATTCAAGTCGTTTGACTAAATTATAAAGTCATTTAAGCCATTTCTGGAATACTCAAGAGATAGCCTTATACTTATAGCCAATAACCGAGCAAATGTTTTTTTCATACCTCAGCAGCTTTAATGATAGAAATCAATACAGGAGAAAGATTTCCTGATAGCTGTGTTGTTTATTTTGTTCTTAATTCCTAGGATTAACAACTAAAGAAGGACATTGCGCTGCTCTGTCTCTCCATCACTGATAGACATACAGAGCATACAGAGAGAGAGGGAGATATTACTCTGACTCCATCTGTGAGTTGCATACACACTGTGAACCCCCTATGGACAGCTTTAGCCCATAAAATATTAATGCTGGGATTCAATTCAACATTCCACCTTAATCTCCTTAACAATTAGGCTGTGTTGACTCTTGAGGGAGAATCACAAACTGGTGGTACAGGGCCGATACCAAAGTAACCAACACATACACCATGTCACAACAGAAAATAAAACTCTTCCGGGATTTACAAATCTAAATGAAAACTGGGTTGCTGCTCTCTGTGTGTTGGATTCTTACCATAGTGGTGTTGAAAGGGACACTTCAGCAGATGTTTCCCAGTTCAGTGCATCCTTGGTGGCTATGGATGCACGTCCAGGTCCCCTCCCTGCCCTGATCCTGGCTCCTGCTGGGGAAGAGAAAGAGGATCACTCACATACTGAGACCAGCCCACCTGTTCACACAAATACCTGCCAGCATGGAAGTGCTACTGGAGAGGTGACAGACAGAAGGACGAGTCAGTGTGATGGATTGTTTTTGTTGGTCAGTCTAATCTAACTTGATCTGATCTGAAAGCCAACAATCCTTTGTTTGATATTCTTTGTTTTGGGTTGTGAAGCCTTTGTTTCATTAAGTAACAACTAAACAGGGATTAAAAGTAACAAACTACATTTACTCAGTTGCTCTACTTAAATACAACTTTTAAGTTCTTGTAGCTACTTGAGTATTTCTCTTTACACTACGTTCATCTTTTCCTTTCCATTTTGCAGGGAAATACTGCAGCATGTTTATCTGATGACTATAGTTATCAATTACTTTGATTTTACATATCAAAACACGATTATCTTGTAGAATACGATATATTATCGCTAAATTCTCTGCACACCTGTACAGACGTTTTCATTTGTTGTGCAGACTGGACCTAACTAGGCTAGAGTTGAAGTAAGCGATGCTGGGATTTACATAAACCCATTTACATGAATAAGATAAAGTTGCCCTGCAGCAAACTACCAGGAGCTGTCTTGATAAAGCGGGCCTTACCTTGTATTATAAAAATTAGGTGTTCTGTGCACATAGTTTCTAAACAGTGTCTTCCAGGATCATAAGAGTCCACAAATTGACACCTTGAATGGGACCAATGTGCATAATGAGTATTTCTTTTGCTGGCAACGTATTAGTTATAGTTGAATTTTGAATGGAGGGCTTTTGCGTGTATCATTTTTGCGGTGTAATATTGCCATTTTTACTCATGTAAATGATCTGAGTACCTCTTAAACCTCTGCAACTAAACACACAGATTTGCTGGATTCAGAGATAAAATGGATTTGTGAGAGAGTGTGCATCACTAACTTGATGTTTGTGCTGCAAAGTATGTTTTTACTCGGTGCCATAAGACGCATTGTTCAATGGTGAAAATGGGACGAAGAGAGCATTACAAAAAGTCACAATGATGCAACTCCCCCCTGTTCAAGAGAAATCAGTTATTCATAAGCGTAGTAAAGAACTGCTGAGATTGTGACACTGCATAAACAGAGTATACCCTTAATGTTCTTGTATTTGGATTAAATGTTCCTCCCACTCCTCCGTTGTCGGTTTTATATTTACCGTTTGATTCTCTTTCCTCACAGATGATAGTCTTTGGAAAGTTTTCTTCCCAAGCGTCCCGTTGTATCGCTCTCCACCGTCTAGCCCACAATATACTACAACTCCCGTCACTGCTGCTCTGCAATAATTCGCCATAATTGTAGTTTTCTCCGCCATTCAGCTCAGCCGTTTGACCTGACTCAAAATCTACATTACCCATAAAGCCAAGGAACTAACCGGAAGCACCACTCGCGCTTCCGTGGTCACAGTGAGATCGGTTCGCCGTCGGTTTCCTGCTGCGGTGAGAATAGCGGCGTCGAGACAGACTGGGAAGACTGAGCACCACCACCACTACCACCTCCTCCAGAATAACTCCACTGTACAATGAAACTGCTAGCAGCATCTCCCTCTCTGGATATCCGCTTCGTCACGGTTATACTGCTGGTAAGCCCCCATCCTCAGCTTTGTAGCCGGCTGCAACGTTTAGCCACTCCAAGCTAACGCTGGTTAGCTGCTAGCTAACCGATGTGTCTCTGCTGGCATGAGACGTGGCTTTTTAAAGTGGCAAAGGTGAGCAGAGAGCCGGCTCACTATGTGCTACTGCTGCATGCATTTACCGGGTTCACTGAACGGGCCTTTGAACCGTGTTTTACCCATCGACCTCCATAACTAATCGAGTTACACAGCTGTAGTGTCAACTCAGCCGGTAGTGTCGAGTAACGATAGCTGTGGTGTTATAATCAGCCATAATCCACCTTATATAATCAGTGTGTTTCTCATTTGTATATTCCAAACTTTAATAATTGAGCAGAAGTAGGACAAACTTTGTTGGAGTGAAGCAGCTAGCATGAGGTGCCATAACACACTGCCAGTCGACGGGTAGATGCTAATTGCTAGCTCGGTTAGTTGAAACCCCCTGTTAAATGACTGAGTTGGCCTACTTTCTTAGCTTAGGTTTAATATATGTTGTTGAACAAATGCACAGAGTTATAGTTGGACTCTCTGTCTGTCTCTGAATGATGCTCGCCGGTTGGTGAATTCCTCTGTTGTGGCTCATTCTCATTGGCTGACAACCCGGAACTAGACAGAGCGCAGTTTGGGCCTGTAATGAAAACTTCTAACTTCTCTCTCAGCTCCACAGAAGTGTGTTAACAGCATTAACTGCTTCAGCTGTGACATATCTGTTTGCAAGAGCCTTTGTCATGCTATTTGGCAAATAGGGTCAGACCCTTTGTCCTTAATGTTTAGATAGTTTAACTTGCAGAAGCACCCAGGAAACATTTTGTACATTTCTGCAACAATAAATTGATTAACTGCTTGGTTAATCAACAAAATATTTACCAGCAATAATTTTGATAGTTATTTACTTCTACAGAACCTTTCAAAAGAACAAAATGACAATACCAGCCTCGTAAATGTAAAGATATGAAACGTTTCATCACAGAAGATGGTAAATTGAATATTTTGGGGTTTTGCACTGTTGGTCTGACAAATATGACCTTATAAGGACAGGTCATCAGCATCACCTTGGGCACTGGAAAATTTTGATGGGTGACTGTCTCTATTTTCTGATATTACATAGACAACAAACATATTAATCTAGAAAACAATCAATAGACTAATAGATGACATTGGTTGTAGCCCTAATGAAACTTTTAGTCAGTTGACAGAAGAATAAGATCAATTACTTTGGCAATCTGTTAATTTTCGACACTTAAAATATTAAATATTCAATCAATGTGAATTATAAAATCAAAGATATAATCCACAGGTGAATGTATAACAGAAGTAATAGTTGCTGCTTTAATTCTCTGTCACAATATATAAATAACAATTAAACACTTATGACTGGATGTGTGTACACAAATAGAAATAGAAATACTTTTATTCATCCCAAAGGGAAATTCATTAATCAAATGTTCACAGTTGTAGAACTGGTTTTTGTGCTTGTCATCCCCTCAAGGAGGAAGGCTGTCATATATCCTGTTTGAAGAGGATCTCTGACTTGACACAGTAGTTAAACAGGTGGTGCTAGCAGAAGTTTTGCAATCTTAAAGGGCCATGGGTGTCAATATGATGCAGACAAACAATTATTATACTTACATATTTGATGATTGTATGATAATTTGGTAACAGAGCGAAGGTTTCCTGTAATACAGACATTACAGTGTGTTCTTCTGACATGATGCTTGCATTGTTAAACATAGGCTCTTTTCATATAAGAGTTAATTCAGGCTGCAGTTGTTTATTTGTTCCTCTGTGTTTTCAGTTGGCAGTCAGCACCTCTCCAGCTTTGGTGTTCTGTCCCTAATTTCACTGGAGAGTGAATATCATTTTAGGCCTTAAATGTTCTTTTTGCCGATCCCTTTCATACAGGATTTCTTTATACAGCACTGAAATCAGAGCAGGGATTCAGAAATATCTTCTTGGTACATTATAATCATAACCTTATTCTTGTTTGAGTGCACCAGTGAGGATGGTAAAGGAGAGATGAATGGATGTCTGCAAGATATTATTATCCTAACACAAAATACAGCTCCTCTGGCAATGATTTATGCCTGTCATGTATTGCAGTGAAGATGGCAACAGTAATTTGCACTTTTATTTACATTTTTTTTTTGGTTTTGACATTTACCACACAAGAGCTACTGTGGACTTTGGGGCAAGCTATGTTAAAGGACCAAAACTCGGTTTATTGATAACACCATAAATAATTGGATCTGGGAAACTCTTTAGCACCCTGCCCAAGGTGTAACTTGGAATTCAATTGAATCCCATTATTTTTGGTATTTAATATTAAACACATAATTGTTTTTTAGACTATGTTTTTCAACAGATAAGAGAGACTAACAAAAAAAAGATGGTCTTAAAAATGTGCAAAAAGTGTGACCATATAGTAATGACCTCAATATTATCATACAAAAGTGTGACCCAAAAAAATGGAAACGTAACTGTCCATTTCTAACGTACATCACTGCATACTGCTAGAAAATTAATCTTTTGGCTTTCACTGTTCCACATTGTTAGAGCAGGAAGCAATTCTTGCATTCCAATGCATGATAAGGCATTAGCTCACTACCATGGCTTATTAGAAGTTGTGAAAGCTGGCGCTCAGCCGGTCGGTTGAGTCGGTTTGTAGATTCACAAGTTCACGAGTATGCTGACAGACTTTTTTGTTCACTGTCTAAAGTTAACTATCTTCGGTCTTGAGTCTCCCTCCCATGCTGTGTTATCTTCAGCAGCATATCTGTGTTTTATAGCGTAATGGCTGATCTGTCTTTTACTGGTGTGTCTGCAGGTGATGGGCCTCTCTACTCCAGGACTAGCAGAAATCACCAGTCTGGACTCCGGCAACATCGATGATGTCCTAAGTAAGACACTTTACTCTTTGGATACTTTGACATCTTGGTAAAGGTGCTTATCTGTTTCCTTGCTGAGAGCCATAGATGTGAGAAGGTACCACAACCTTATGATGCTACAGCCAGCAGCTGGTTAGAGGCACTTGATATTATTTCCTTGTACTTCTTTCTCATCCCACTCTGGGTAAGAAAGCAAATAAGTGTATTTCCCAACTACTCCATTGGTTTGTTCTTTTACTTTTAATGTTCACTATTTTAACCTCTCAACTAAAAGGCTGAGAAGCAACTGAAATGCTCTTTTGAGTGTTTTCCAGTTTTTTTGCCCTTTTCCTGTCATACACAGAAAACTGGGCAGTTAAAGAATAATTAAAATAATTAATTTGAGTAGCAAATTAATACATAAATAACTGTATTCAGTAATGTGCAATGTCTTATATTTTTATCCTTGCAGATAATGCTGGGGTGGCATTAGTGAATTTTTATGCAGACTGGTAAGTATATTGTTTCTCCCACCAATACTGTACCTACACATGTGTGTGTACCTATGTATGTTAAAGGAGAAGTTCCATTTTTTGCAACAAGGACATTATGTCTAGCATAAAATACGTTCATTTACTCACCAATACAATTTTGGTGTAACTTGGAGTCCTTTGGACGATATTTAGATCCATTCGCGATCCACGTATATCCATGTAATGGAAGTGATGGGGCATAGACAATACAGCCTCTAATTAAGACATTATCTGCCACGAAACACGTTAATTTCACCAATATTTTGTTATGAATCTCCAGTACTATTCTCCTGTGAGTTCAGAGAGGTTCGGAGTTGCTGCGTTATTGTCATTTTTAACAGGGGTTTTTACTAACATCAAGTACTTCGATTACATCACTGCTGTGTGCCACTGCAGCACGGCTCATTCACTCCATCCAGCAGTGACGTCATCGAAGTAGCTGACATTAGTAAAAACCCCGGACTCCAAGTTACACTAAAATTGTATGGGTGAGTAAATGAACATTTTTTATGCTAGAAATAAGGTCCAGTTTGCAAAACTTCTCCTTTAAGACTTGCACTTGATGCCAACATTTCTTATGGATTCCTTTCGGTGCCATAAATTTATGTTGATTAGATCAGTGGCTTTTGTGGTGATCCTCTTGATTTATTCTAAGCAGTTTCTAAAGTAATAAAATAAAATGTACTTAATTTACTGATGAATTAATGAAAGCCTTCCAACCCGCCTGCAGGTGTAGATTCAGTCAGATGCTCCATCCAATTTTTGAGGAGGCATCCAATGTAGTACGGGAGGAGTTTCCAGATACCAAGCAGGTGGTGTTTGCCCGCGTCGACTGTGACCAACACTGTGAGTTTATTTTTCTCTCTAATATTGTCAAGCAAAGGACCAGTCAACAACATATAGATGGAAGTGATCCATGCACTTTTATTGATCCTTTCTAAAGTAAAACATACATGAAAAAACAAGACATGCCTATTACAAGATTAATTTCATAATGATCTGAAATTAATATTTTTTCCAAATGCTTATAATTACTATTATTCCTAAATATGCAGAATGTATTCTAAGTATATGTTGTGGTTGTTGTTGGTGGTGATCTGATGCCCTCAACTGCTATAACACCCCAGTTATATATACAGGAAACAAAAAAGAAACACGCGCACGCTCTGACTATATTTGATGCACATATGTACACATAGATGCCCAGCACACCAAAGCACAGACACATAAACCGCCAGCCTCAGCCTTTTGAGATAAAGCAAATTAAAGAGAATTATTGATGACCTGCAAACTGTTTGAAGACTAATGACAAAACTGCTGCTTCCTGTGAAGACTGGCGGCTTAGAGACACCCCACAGGGAGATTGACACCTGCCACATGCACACACAAACACACACTCATTCATTGTGTGCAGAGAGAATATTTACTCTTAGCAGGGGGCAGCTTTCATGTGGGAGATCAGAGCTCCGAGCTGACTGAAGGCAGTGTTTTCAGACTGAGGTTTAACCGCCGTCTCTGTCGCTGCGCCGCTCCCCATCCACCCATCCCCATGTGTTTTTACTCTGCCTCCTCCTCTTCATCAATTGCTTAACTTCTCCTCTGCCTCGGTGTGTAGCGGACATCGCCCAGCGGTATCGCATCACAAAGTATCCGACGTTGAAGTTGTTCCGCAATGGGATGATGATGAAGAGGGAATACAGGGGTCAGAGGTCAGTGGTGGCCATTGCTGACTTCATCCGCCAGCAGCAGGTCGACCCCGTGAAAGAAATGCACTCAATGGAGGAGATTAACACTCTGGATGTAAGTGAGAAAGACACACGTGCTAATGATAAAAATACAAATTTTCACATCATGAAATAAGGTTCTGTATTTGTTATTTTCTTGACACTTTTTCTTTCCTGTTGAACAGAGGGCCAAAAGAAACATCATAGGTTACTTTGAACAAAAGGACTCTGACAGCTACCGCACATATGAAAAAGTTGCTAACATCCTTCGAGATGACTGCACATTCTTGGCTGCCTTTGGGTGAGTCATAACACCATCTTTAGCCCTGACTGGAGGTGATATATTAGCCATTGTTTTAATGTTCTCCCTTTAATGGTTTCCTAACTTCTTTTTCATCTAGAGCTGTCTCCGAGTCTGAGCGCTTCAGTGGAGACAATGTGATCTACAAACCCATGGGCGAGAGCATACCTGACATGATCTACCTCGGCTCACTCACCAACTTTGACCTGACCTACGCTTGGGCCCAGGACAAGTGTGTGCCTCTGGTCAGAGAGATCACCTTTGAAAATGGAGAGGTTTGTTGTCTGCGTTTTTACATATTTCTTGGCTTTTTTGGTCTGAAATTAGATAAATATGGATACGTAGATGTATTTTTCAATTGAAAAACAGCCTTGAAGATATCCAGGGTCTGTATAGATAGTCAATCTGCTGAGGCAGAGAAAGGCTCTGACTCCATCTGTTTTTGGTGTGTGTTTTCCAGGAGCTGACTGAAGAAGGTATCCCTTTCCTGATTTTATTCCATATCAAAGAGGACGCAGAGAGTTTAGAGAAATTCCAACACGAAGTAGCTCGCCAGCTCATCAGCGAGAAAGGTGAGCGTTTGTGATGCTTTTGCACCAGTTAGGATTGAGATCAGCATTAGAAGCCATCTGTACAGAAATAGTGTTTGTGACATTTTTGACTGTGTTTTGCTCTCTCCCCCTCAGGGTCTATAAACTTCCTTCACGCAGACTGTGACAAGTTTCGCCATCCTCTGCTCCATATCCAGAAAACTCCAGCTGACTGTCCCGTCATCGCTATAGACTCATTCAGGCATATGTATGTCTTTCCCGAGTTTAAGGACCTCGCGTAAGTACTTTCTAGAACTTTATCCATAACATGATGGATGTGCAGTTTATGTATGATCAGAAACAAAGTGCTTAAAATAGATCATGCAGTGTTGTTTCATGTCAGTCCACTACATGTGTCCTCCCTCCAAACACCTGAAATTATGAGTAGGTAACTGTTCATTGCAAAAAGAAAAACCCAAATATCAGTGAAAACTCCCCACAGATGCAGCTGTGATTAACAACATGAATCACCCACTTGTCAGACAGGTGATATATTCAGCACTTTTGGACATTTTTGAACAGTTATTGCTTGATGGTGATGAGCTAAATATCATTTACCCTTGTGAGGAATTGTTCATAACAGGATCTCCTTAAATGAAGTTAATTTAATTACACACAGAAACGCACATGCATACGCACACACAGCACAGTCCGCTGTGCACTGAACACCGGTGAAATGTCACACCTCTTAAAATCTGTCCTTTATGAATGGGCCAGGACACCAGAGCTAATGTGACGTGATTTGGCACGTGCAATAAATGCTAAACTAATCCAGTCTAATCTAATTTAATCTTATTT
>OMNW01032452.1:0-13757 GCA_900303245.1 Selene dorsalis
TGTGAAACCGTAGCGGAGCTGCAGTATCATCCTGCGCAATAAGACGAGAGGGATCCTCCAGCAGCCTGAGCATCAGCACAGCACCGCCGGCCACACACACTCACATCCCGTCAGAGACCATCACAGTGGATCAAGTGACGCGGTGGTGGGCGGGTTGCATGGGAACACATTTGTAATAGAAACCGGTGTCACTCACCAGCACTGACTAATCTCAGTTGTGATGCTTCCACCGTCTGAATACAGCACGATTTATTGATGCGGTGATTCAGTCCGTGAGAGTTTAAAAGTCAACTGACTCAGCCTGCCCGTCACATCTAGTTCACCTCCGCGTCTGTGGCCCCCCTGCTGCTCCTGCAGGAGGAGGCTGCTTCATCCACACAGTCCCCGAAAGAAACCAGTCAGGTTTTACTTTAGAGCAGAGGAGTTGATTCGGCCTAAATAGGAGTCTTCTGACTAACTCAGCCCAGAGTAGGTGGGTTACTGACATGTCTGACGGATGCTACAGTAGAAGACAGTAGAAACTGAGAAGGTTGATCATGAAACGGGTGCCAACACAGACTGAAGCTTTTACATTCAAGAACTTCACAGTGATGGGAATCTATACAGATAGATTCATGACAGGTTTTCTCAGCCACTTTGATGCAGTTCTCACATTAGAAACATCAGTGTCAGATCTATTGATGCAGTTCTCAGTGCAGTTCATCTTCAGCCACACAGATAAGCATTACTCATCATGTTTGTACAGACTTCCATTGCATTCAAAAGTGTCACTTCTCAAGTTGTTTTTTCGTTGTGTGACAGCTCAAGAAGTCAGTGTGTACCTTCATCAGACAGAATAACAGACCCCTCACCCTCTGCATTACTTCAGTGTGTTTTCAGTCACATCACTTAAAACATTCTTCGTGTATGGAAGAGCAAGGCCAGACACACACACACACCAGTAATGGCACCCCTGCTCTTATTCTAGATAATGCATCACTTGCAGAAAATTGTTCCAGCTACAAATGTTTTGTATTCAGATGTTGATTTTTTTTTTTTTTGTTTACATTGGAACACAAAGTCATTATCTGTATTGACATCATTTGACACTGAACTCGGGACAAATGGACGGGACAACATTATTGACACAACCCTGACTCTCTCACTCGCACCACTACAATTTGTGGTTTTAAAGTGATATTCCAGCGTAAGTTTAACCTATAGTCTAACGCACCGTGAGACTGAGTAGAACACCCCCTGGAGAGATCAAGTTTATCGACAACAAACTTCTCTAGTTGTAGAGACTTCAGCACAGACAGCCAGATAGTAAAATACTGCTGTCTTTGTAGCCAAGAGCCAACCGCCATCAAAAAGCCACTCATAGCCACAAATAATGGTCAGAACAGCACCATACTTCATCAACAGTACAAATAAGGACCCAGCACATAATAAGGCATCAAACACCTGCTAGGTTTGACTGGTTTCTATCGAAACGAGATGAAAACAGAACTCACCCACTTTCTTCTTCTTCTTCTTCTTCTGTGTTTAACAGCAGCCCGCATCCACATAGTTGCATTGCTGCCACCTTCTGGATTCAATGCACTCTATGTTCCGGGAACTTCATTCAGTGTTCCCATCCTCTAAATCCTCTCATACACCCCAGTCCTAACTAGATATGTTAAAATGACCTTTCTTCCCTGCGCACTTTGGCCCTTCTCCATTACATTCCTCATACTTCTCTCCACATCATACATCCATGCTCCACACCCCCTGTTTTCTCTTCCGTCAGCTGCTTCCTACTAATGCAGAAACCCTAACAAGTGACTGTCGAATGCAGTAGAGAAGTAAGGAGTCCAGTGATGTTTAATCCAAAAATGCAGGCACACTTTACTGTGACAGTTTGAGCAACCCAACTCCGTTCATTTCTCTGTCAACACTCGCTAGTTATTGTTAGACACAGATAGAGAAGACAGATAGGAGCACTGATGTCTGTAATTGACTTGTCAGGGCTTCCCCACAACTAGCAAGTGGCTGGAGGAGAGTGGGTGAGTTCTGTTTTCATCTCTTTTCAATAGAAACCAGTCAAAGCTAGCAGGTGTCTGATGCCTCGTATTATGTGCTGGGACCCTGTTTGTACTGTTGATGAAGTATGGTGCTGCTGAACATTATTTGTGGCTATGAGTGGCTTTTTGATGGCGGTTGGCTCTTGGCTACAAAGACAGCAGTATTTTACTATCTGGCTGTCTGTGCTGAAGTCACTACAACTAGAGAAGTTTGTGGTTAATAAACTTGATCTCTCTTCATCTTTGGTATCTTTAGCTTTGACCAGGAGGATTTGATGTCGTCACATGGTGTCTGTTGATCATCAGGTGTCTGGATCCTGAACTGTAACGCCCTCCTGATGGTGGGTCAGCGGTGGTGGCCAGATCACTGCCCATCTCCTCCTACTGGTTTCCAGCTTAGCTCATCTCACCTGCTCCACAAGATGCTCTCTGCTGCCTCCCCAAACCTGTGAGCTGCTGTCCTCTCCCTCCTCTCTTTTACAACCTTTCCCTACAAAGCCTGCACAGTGAGTCCTCTCTCATTCCCCACTTGTGAAAGTTTGTTTTTCATGTTCTCCTCAGGATCAACCATAGTAACTTGAAGGCTTCAGCTGTTACTGCAGTGGCATCATCAGGTCCAATCACTGCAGCAGAATAACTCTCAACAAGACAAAGATCCATGAACGATACTCTTCTGCCCTCTTTTTGTTTTCATGATAAGAATAATGATAACAGAACTTAATTAATCCTCAAAGGGAAACTCAAAGAAGTCAGTAAGCTCATCTGTTTAACAAAGAATAATGAAGTCTGATGGCTGTGGGTGTAAAAGATCTTCTGTATCTCTCTGTCCTGCTACGAAGAGAGAGGAGCCGTCCACCACTGCTGCTTCTTTGATCCATCAAGGTGTTATGAAGTGGATGATCTGTGTTGTTCAGGATGACCTCCATCATCCTCATTGTGTATCTCCACCACTTCCCCCAGAGAGATGCATGAGGAGCTAATATGAAGCAACACTTTGAGGCAAACATCCAGGTACAGAACATCTACTCTGACTCTGTCACACTATCTGCTTCTTTTACTCGGGGCTATCGTGATCTCCATCTCACAAGAGCCTGTGAGACCTCAGTCACTTGTGTTGGCTTGTCTCTGTAAGCAGCAGCCAGGAGAGTGTAGCACATCAAGCCCTGGCATGTCATCGTCTCTGACAGAGACATCACTGGCTGCAGATGCAGCTGAAGGCCATTTTCCTGATGCTCAACAGCCACCCTGAGCTCTGCGGTGATGGGAGCACAGCCATGTCTCACAGCTAACTGTCACAGGGAGCGCTGTGCTTTAAAAGAGCCGTGTGAAGTGCAAGTCTATTCAAATTCAGTTTTCATCAAGCTCTGTGATCTGCAACATCACTCAGCTTCAATCAGGGTGTTCCTCCCCCCTTGGTGTTAAATCAGCTGATCTCAGTGGAAACTGTTTGGTGAAAAGTTGCATGAAATTCACTGTGTCCGCTCAGGGGTAAATATTAGCTTTAAGAGAGATTAAACTGAATATCCATGATCCATCCCACACCAGCATCCAGTTTAACATCATGACCTCTTCAATGAAAGCAAAATTAAACACACTGTACTGAAATAACTTGTATAAGGATTGAAACATGTCTGGCCTCCAGCTTCTTGAACACTATAGAATATTGGGTTCTGGTTTAAAGGGAGCTGATCAACTCAAAAGTGGTTTGTTTGTTTGTTTGTTAGAAGAACAAATAGCACAAAGCAGGAGGTCCAGTCCATTGCTTCACTATACAACAAACAAATCATCAAATAGGCAGCTCAAACAATTGTAAAGATGAGGAGGACATGTGGCCAGCTTCTTCTCTGTTGTCTGGGGAAGGACTCACACAGGTGAGCCGGCTGCCTAAATAGACTTTGGGGCTCCACCAATCCAGGAGGCAGTGTGCCCAGTGAAGGTAAGAGGAACACAGTTAAACCTTAGTCACTTAAAGGCTTTTCAAGGATTTCAAGGTTTCAAGTTCCTTTCTGAGACGTGAAAACATTAAGTCAAATCTCTCTGCCTTTAGGGAGAAAAGAGCTGCTGGTCCCATGACAGCAATAATCCTTTGTATTTTTAAATTAATGTCTACCTTAAAAAATGTTCAACGACAAAATAAAGATTGAAGTAATTAGTCATATCATCCCACCTGTGAGTGCTCTTGATATTTTACTGAGCTAACCTGAAGATACAGGTGAAACACTTTGTTCACTTTCAGTTAAGTCACAGTTAATTCATGGTTCATTTTCCTGCAACAAAGCAGGACCTGGTTACTAACACTGGCTGTCTGTGTTCTGTCCATCATTAAGACAGATATTCATAATTTTGTCTGCAGAGACTCAGGAGTGTATTGCTGTCTGAGATGCCAGTGCACACTGGTTTTAGTTGTCTGGTGTCCCACGGAGGGACAGCTGTCTGATGTGACAGGTTTACCCTGTGCCTGGGAGCGCACAGTCTGGAACAGGGAGGGGATCAATGACCCCCCTTGTAGCAGTTTGTCAATATGGCTCTGAATGGCAACAACACAGGACTGAGAGACTCCCTGTTTTTACAGCCTCAGTAGAGCCCTGGAACAAGTTTTATAATGTCAGACAGCCAAATATTCTACCTTCAAAATCTTTTACCACATTTGCCAATTAGGCTGACCAATAAATCCTGGTTGGATTGACTGACTGACTAATTGACTGGATGAAATTTCCAAAAGACACTGATAGTTCCCAGTGGCTGAAATCTCTGAAATGGCTGGTCACATATGTCGGTGCAGATATTCATGGTCCTCAGGTGATTAGCACTACTGACTTTGGTGACTTTCCCTCTAGTGCCACAAGGAGACTCCGAATTTTAGGATTAACAACACTTCTATGGATTCAAGGTGCAGATGGTCGCAGTCTTGGGAATATTGGAGATTTTTCCAGTTTTGGTCAAAACTTTGGTCAAGTTTGACCAAATGTTAAGTCCACTTTTCAATTTGAAAGTGTGCAGAGATGAGAGTCAATTCCATATATTATTCACTTCATCATTAACTCCTCACAGGTGCCTCACTTGTTGCTTACATCTGTACACAAATAACTTAGATAAACCCAATGTTCACAACATAATGTTCTATTCTGAAAAAGATTTCTAAAACCAACAACTTCTATCCAACTGTTCGTTTCACCAAAACTGCTAAACAAGAAGAATTTCTATCTTCAGTCCACAGAAGTTCAATGTAAAGACAGTGGCCTCTGTCTTTACATTGAACTGCTGGCTGACTGTCTCTCATAGTGTAATGATGTTGTGACTTAGAACTGAGACAAGTTATTAACACAGGAGTTAAAATAAAGGAAATAAAGCTAAATATTTTAGAAAATAATGCAAAACTTTTTTCTTTTCTTTTTTTTTTTTTATCTACTTCATCAACGCCTACAGGCTCTTTACAGCTGACGGTCACCTCAGGTACAGACCTTTCCAAGGCTGACAGCTCATCAACAGGTGTGAGAAGGCATGAACAGCTCAGGGCTACAAGGACAGAGTTGACAGTAAAGCAGCAGTTTTGGTCCGTATAGGTTTTGTATCTGTCCAATACAATCTAGGTGGTAACAAAAGTGGAAACTGGATAATGAAACTTCACACATTAGGAACAGTACAAAGCAACAGAAGTTCCTAAAAATGAAATCCTTATTTTTCTAAATGTAAAGAATGTAGCTTTTCATAGAATGTTACAGGAAGAACAAAAAAGATGTGAATGAATATGCTGGAGTCGGTGCAGAGGAGTTTACAATGACTGGCTGACAGCAGGTGGTAGGACGCTGCGCAGAGCCTGATTCAGAGAATGGATGTGGGTCTGTTTACAGGCAGTGATGATTAAGCTGCTCTGGGAGGGAGGTTTCATGTTACTCAAAACCACGAAACATTTTTCAGATGATTTGTTTATGATAGAAGTTTCAAAAATGGCAAATGATGTAAAAAGCCTGAAATAATCTTTAAAAGGTCTGGTCTTCATCATGGTGATGAAGTGGTGAACAAGAGCAGGGGACAGAGGCTCCGTCCATATCTTTATCTGACATTGAGCATAAAGCTGTGGAGCCTGTGTAGACTGTAAAAAGACAATATCAAAAAACTTTATTATCAGCTGTTTTACAAGTACTCATGTGCTAATATATGTATACGTGTGTGTGTGTGTGTGTGTGTGTGTGTGTGTGTTTATAGTAGTTCCTAAATAGGTTTCCATTAGGTGACTTTGCAGTCCTACAGTTAAGGTGAAACACTGGGTGGGAACAACTATGAGCCTGACTTCACTGCTTATATCCCATCCATCCATCCATCCATCCATCCATCCATCCATCCATCCATCCATCCATCCATCCATCCATCCATCAGAAACAAAGTCTTTTGGTCACTACCCTAAGGTCATGACCATAGTTGAAGACTGATTTGTAAATTAAGAGCTACCTCAGCTCCATCCTCTCCACAGTGATCCAGTACAAAGCCCATTTTACTGCTGATGTTGCACGGACTCTGCTGGTCAGTCTCCTGCTTCATCCTACAAGATACTTAAACTCCTTCACTTGGTTATACTGTGTTCCCTTAAAGCCAAGCACTGCCTTAAATTAGATCAGTACTTCAATAAGCAAGGTATGTACATGTGTGGGGTTTTCAACATATGAATGTAGGGCTGATTAACCAGTTTTAAGCAATTTCAAGCACTATTGTTTTGAGCAGAGGCCATGATAGCATTTTATTTAATGTTCTTTCCTTGAAGTTTTTTTTTAAGTTAACTATTTGTTCACTAACTTTTAGCCTTTGCTTTCCCCAACACAACTCTTGATGGCAGGTCCATTTTAAAGTTGCTCCTTTACAGAACAAAAGACTTATGAACATGACAAATTAAACATCAGACTCTCATAGGGGTATAGCTACAATTTGGATATTTGAATGATCACCATGTCTGGCCATAACTAACAGTGGTTCAGGTCGTTTCCCTTCGGCACAGTAAAGTCAACATAATATATAAAAATATGATGACAGTGCAGGACTCCACCACCGCCTCAGAGACTCAGAACATTTGAGCCACAGCTCAGGCAACATTTGGTAATTTGTAATGAATCAGCCATCACATTCCTCAGTTTGTGTCATCTGGGTCTGTAGTGCACATGACAATGTGGAGGGGATCATTAGGGTTGGCTGCCCCCTACCCCCCTTGTCTTTCTCTCACACACACGCATATTTTTTCCAACTCTCACATATTGTGTCTCCTGAAAACCAGGAGAGTTGAAGGTCCAACTGGCAGGCAGCCTGGGCCATGCCTCCTCCCCTCAGACCACCACCATGGGGAGTGGACCAAAACCCACAAACACAATGTTATTCAGGTCACTGCACAACTGTGGCAAGATATGAAAGACATACTCTCACGCACACACTTTAATTGAAATTACATCACGAACTGGGACTATATGTTACATTAATGAATGTCTGAAGAAACTTGTAATTTAAAATTTGGTGCAAGGTTTACTTCATTAGTGTTTTTTTCTATGTCTATGTTACATGTTTGCTGAATGTTATTTGTTAAATGTTAGTACTGACTATGAAAACAAATTTCCCCTTGGGGGTAATAAAGTATGAATCTGAATCTGTACTGAGGTTACTGAGGGTCCTCTACAGAAAATAATATAACCATGGCAGTCAATGCTACAAAATTAAAAGGAATGCCAGGTCAGTGTCAGGACATATATCACATCAGATAACTCACAGAGCTGAAAAGAAATGCATCCTGGAAAAAAAATCCTACAGTACAGTAGTCTACTAAAGTACATCTAATTTCTGATGTGCAGAGGTCTGTTGAATTCAATATCATTAACAAACTGGTTGGTAAAGAAAAAACTACTGAATCTGCAGTGACTGTTCATTAGGAAAATTGTGTTTGCCCAACTACTGATTTGGTGAAAGTTTGATTTACCATCTGGCCCCACTCTGTGAGTTGTCACACATTTTGTTGCTTTGATTGATTCTAGGTTCAGAGGCAGTTTCAGCTGCACCCCGTGGAAATCAAAAATGAACTGCTGGTTCCCGACCCATGTGCAAATGCTTATTGGTCCAGCAGTATCTGGCCTTATTCCATCATTCTGGATCAGCAGCAGGGCACAGTGAGAGGAGCTGGTTACCTGGCTGAGAGACTGGAGATGTGCAGCCTGTTGCCTGCAGCTCTTCATCCAACAGCTCACTGTGGCTGCTCCTTCTTGTTCAATTACTCCATGCGATATATTTCAGGCTGATCCACTGTCAAAAATGTAGAACACACATGATATATATTTTTTATTCAAAATAGTTTCTATTTCATTCTTTCTCATTTCTCTCTTTGCACTGGATGTTAATACCTGCTACTGTAACACAGTAATTTCCCAGCCTGTGATCAATAAAGTATCTCTTATCTTATTGCATTTCCTGTAACTACTTCATAATGAAAGCCAACATGTGTTTTGCCAGTTAAATTATTTTAATAGGATACTGCGGTAGTAGGGTAGGTTTGGTTTGCACTAGCATGAGACACTCCATTCAGAATACTGTATGTATATAAATACTGCAGTACTTCCATGAGATGGCCATACATTTGATCACTGTTGTGCTACCAAATGCAGCTATAGATTGGTAACATTTATTTAAATGAAAATCATCGAGGATATCATTTTGAACCTAGGCCAAAAAAGTCGAAGCCAACTACAACATTAAGGTGCCATGAACAATCCGGACCAGACAGGAAGATCGAGACAAGTGGACAAAATAAGAGGAAGCTCAGCCTCTGATGAATGAGCTGTTTTCAATGCCAAGAATAACTGGGCCAAAGGAGATTTGTTCCTCATCAGCTGATCAAAAACATTCACACAAGGAGCAAAAACTTTCTTTATTAGGTTGGTGTCAGATTCAGTTTGAGGCCCAGGGAACATATCATACATTACTACATCAACTTGTAATTTCATGAACTTTACCAGCTTCCTACTTCTTCTAATTTCTCTAAGATATTAGAAAAATGAGGAGTCCTGAAGTTCAGATTGTTTATTTAGGAGTGTCTCCTAAATCGGCGAATTAGAAACTACTTTCAGCCTTCAGATGTTTTGTGAACACGGAGCCTGATTTGTATTTTGTCCCTATTGAATACATGGTATCTGCCTGTCACTGTGGTATTTTGCTGCCAAGTAACACCTTATTTTTGGTCCATGATGGTTCAGGTTGAATGTGAAGCATAATGTTCTTATTTGGATTATGGGAAAGGTAAATCCTTCCAAATGTCTACACATAACTCAGCAGCTCAGTTTGACTCCTGGTGATCTCCTTTCACACACCTCTGACTCAAGCTGCTCAGAGCCCAACATTTATACTTAAGTATAAGTAATGCTGCTTCTGCTGCTCATGTCATACCTGCTATATGGGCTCCTGTTTGACATGAGAAACATGGTGATGTGTGCCAGCCTTTCTTGTTCCTTGAATAACCTAAATAAATATAAAATTCTGTCTGGTACATGCCTGGTATACGCTCAGTGATTTGAAGAATGACAGTTGTGCCTTTATAGAGGTCTCTATTTTTCAGAAAGCTCATGTTTTTATTAAGAAGATGGCATTGTACACTCACTCCTTTGAAGGTGTAAGTACAGGAGAACAACCATCTTTCACATCCTTCAAACTCCTCAGTATACTGCAGAGTTGTACTCAAAGGTGGGGTTGGAGATCTATTTCTGGAGCATTTTCGACAGATTTTTTTACTTGAAATCCTCTTCACACACCGACTGCAACCAATTAATTTGATGCTTTTTCACAAAAATGAAAGAAGTCACCTGTGGGACGGACAATCCTGGAAAAACACCATCCAATCATCTTAAAGGATAGTTCAAATCAATTGGATTGTGATGTGTCAATCAAACTGCCAACTCTGTCCCTCCCTCCTCTGCGTGCACCACTCTTCGTGTTCTGGTCTTCACCGAGTTATGACGTGGAAAAGATAAAACCAGTATCCAATGTAGCACACTGAAGTCTGGTAGGTGGCACTGTAGCTCTATGCTGGATGCTGGATGGTTTATTATGATGTTAGGTGTTTTCTTTCAACTGAATGAGCCATGAGAAAAAGCTGGAGGAAAGTTAGTGATGCTGCACAGTGATAGTGCCACTACACGTGGCAGTATCACTGAAAGCTGCGTCACTCTCATTGGGATTACGTTGGATAATTACAAAGTGATACCTTGGCGGAGCGACCCAATGCACAATCCTGTGCTCTGGAGGCTTGGCTTCAGAGAGAAGTCTGAGGAAAGGGGCTTGGACTTCTGACTTGTGTATTTTCAAAATGTGGCCTGCTTGAACCGTTTTTCCAGGATCTCCAACCCTACCTTTAACACCTGTATTATTCATTGGCAGTCATAGTCTGTTGCAATCTTGAATCTTGAATACAACGCTACATGGAAATATGACAACCTTCCACATTCATAAATAATCTGAACAATAGTGAATTTACTCTTGTAGGTCAACCACAACACTGCTCTGTCATCATGTCAACCTGTCCTGCTCTACTTTACTGTCGACTTGTGTTCAGCTGTTTCTTTGATGGAGTGCAAGAGGGGGGAATTACATGCAACTAAATTTTGTGTGCAGACTTGATTCAGGAATCTGGCACATGTGTGGTAGTGAACAGGATCTGGCCTTCTGAGACACCTGGTTATTCAGGTGTTCAAGCTGATATAACAGGAATAAGTCACAAACAGCAGATTGCTCATACATTCTCCAAGAGATTTCAGAGCAAAAACAGTCTGAATGTTGCACTATGAAAGGAGCAGAGTGGGCCAGACTGTGTAAGTCCACTAACATGTGATTAATAAAGTCGTCTTAAATCTATTCACTAGAACAGATAACGTCATCGAAATAATTTGGGAAATAAAATTTTAAGTGGGTGGTTATAATTTTGGTAAAATAGGTCTCAGGTGATCACATGATTAATCTTGTGAGTGAGTAAAGCAACAAGCATTCTACCCACATCTCCACCATTGTTTGTCCTTAAAAACACCAACATTGGTCAGTTTTAAAGACTCCTCAATCCTTACAGTGATAACTGGGGTTGTTTGACGTGGGGCTGTGTGAGACAGAATGGTAGTGTAGCAGATTACTTGTGGTTCTAGGGGTGCCAGCCGGAGCTCCCTCTGACATTTGAAGTTAGAGACAGGTTAATCCCCACCAGGACACACAATTCAACAACTTGTGACCCTTCAATCAAACCACCAGATCCAGCATGAGAGGAGACAAGATACAGACGACCACATGACACAGCTGCCTCCATGTGTATTTTAGTCCAAAAACACATCTCAAACAAAAATATAACCACGAAGCAGAATGTTCAAAATTCCCAGAGTAGTAATAACAACAAAAGCAGTTCAACTAAGTCAAAAAGAAGGTTCAGTTCAACTTAGTCTGTAAAGAACCCTCCAGGTGAGCCCTCTCCTCAACAAAAAATCTTCGGGTGAGGCGACTTCCCTTTGTTTTTCCACCCGAGTAACTCCCAAAAGAAACGACTAAGGATCTCTGCTACCAACACCCTCCTACAGCTGTCACAGTTACCTTGAAGGTACTTTGGCGAGCTTACTGCTGCTAGGTGCTGTTCAATCCTGGTGTAGCTCCAATAACCCTGCGTTGGTCCAGGTTTATAATCCACGGGACGAGAGCGACAGTCAACATGACACGGCCGCAGACTTTGTTCAAAAGCCAGAGACAGACACTGACCTACTGCTCCAGTATGGGGAGCTTGCACCAGGTGTGTCTCTGTTGTATTTCTGCTGCTGTAGCTCTATAGCAGGCAACAGGAATGATGGATTTCTTGTCAGTGAAGTGCCACCATCTTGACTTGTACAAGCAAGAATGGCTGGATAATAAATCTATATTTTTCAAGTGTGGGTCACAGATTGGGCCTAGACAGAGGAATCTGTCACTGACATCAGCAGGTGTTTCCTCTTGCTGTTTTTGTTGGGAGACACATCCCACAGGTAAAACAGGCAACACTCCAAATCTCTACATCACACAATGCAACTGACATGAGGTCTGCTTTAAGCTGTAAATATCTACTGTATGTATTTGTACATTGAACTACCAGTGGTTCACACAGATGAAGCATTAGAGAGAGTATTCAAAATAAAGCTGATGCCTCAACTCACTTTTTCTTATGTGCATTTTTGGCTCAAAGCTGATTTCTGCTGATGACTTCATCCACAGCAGCTGATCACTCAGCTACTGTGTCAGTGGTCCTGTTGCTTCTCCAAACCAAATTCAAAACATTGGAGAGTTGCCTATATACGAGCTCCTCCTGGCAGGACCTACAGGTCTGTCAGTCCGTGACTTTTCCAAACTATATGTGTTTGATAGTTTCTGTAACCTACAACGTATTAAAATGTAGCGCACTCAAATATTCCTTGGACATTTATTTCTATATGCAGATCGGGAGCGAGCGAGAGAGAGAAAAGCAAGAAAGAAAAGTGACCAGGTGCTCAGCAGATTTCACATAGGTACAAGCAAGAACTGAAACAAGCCTGTTAGAAATCAGGAGAGGAAAAACACAAATTTACATCCATGAGACTTTGTCTCATCCTTGGGATGTGAGCAAGTGAGGATCAGATAGTGGGACAAGTTCAGAGATGAGAAAACTGTCACTGTGGGCTACACATCTGTCATGGACCTGCTTCTCCCACAGCAACAAGCTACCCAGCTGTTCCCAGAGTTGTCAGAACCCGGTTCCCTCTCGGGGTGTGTCTCTCCTACTGTTTCCCACAGAGCTCTGCCCTGTTTGAATAGCGAAGGAAGCCTGTATGTGGAAAGATGTTTCCTCTGAGACATATGTATTATTGAATATCACGTGCTGCTCTCGTGTCAAGAGTTGATGGCGCCGTTTACCAGGTTGTTATTTTTGCTAGGCTTTAGTTTATCATCAACTACAGGTCTTTTACAGTTGTTCTGTCTTGAGTCGATGTAGCACACACACCCACAGACCCAATAACACTTAACTTTGTGATTTTTTTTCACATTTACTCAGTTTCACTGTGTAGGTAAGGTATTCTCCAGCCAAGGCCAACATTTGACTTCTGCGTTGCTCCGAGTGTTGTTTCAAAGCCTCTGTAGCAGTGATGAGTACAGTTATTGAATTGTTTTTACTGGCTTACTGGATGTGATTACACAAGAGTGAATTCATTTCCCAGCATGATGATGAAGATATTCATTTTTTTTTAAATGATTGTGGGCAAAGATAATTGCTGTAAGTCTTACTTCTAATGTTCATTTTGTTAAACTATCTTGGTGAAGTGTTTCTAATATTTAGTCTTAACACACAATAATTAAACAGCACCATAAACTACACGTTCTAAAATGGCTGTGTGTGATCTACCCCCCCCCCCTTCTCACCGCCACTCGATGAGGAACGCCATTGTGTGTGGCGTCGTCCACGTGGCAGAGGGCGAGACTCGTGCTGAACATTCACACACACGCACACATTCCCTAGACTCTGGGAGGACTGTATTTATGTGAATATTAATTGTGTATAGTGAAGCTTGAGAAGCACGTGCGGCTTGGGCCGAGGGTCGGCGTCAGGAGCGCGGTGCGCTGCGACTCGGACCCATAACTCACCTGGAACAGTTTCTCACCAGTTCATCATCTTGGCGGGGAGTGTGGTACCCACGTCTCGTCCCACTCTTCATCCATTCA
>OMNW01032458.1:0-17345 GCA_900303245.1 Selene dorsalis
CTTTACTGACACAACAGTGTTTAGTGAGAGTGTGAGCGCTGATTATGAACAAAAAAGGACACGTGGTGTTAAACGGATGGGCTGTAACAACCTTGTCAAAGTTGTTTATTGATAAACCGAATGCCGCCCAGTGAGAAGAGAGAGTTTTTCAGGTTTATTATTTAGTAATGGTAGATTATTACTGTGTGTCTGCCCTGATCCTGAAGGGTTAGGGTTAGCCTACATAGCGGAAACCCTGGTTTGAGTTTGACTCACACTAATGAACTGATGTGTCTCTGTGCAGCTGACATCATCTTCTTCACCACTCCACTCGTCTACCAGAAGAACAAGGTACAGCACAGAACAAGTCAGGACCCACAGGAATGGATATGTGATAATTCAGTTCAAGATTTGATTTACACTGTGTGTGTGTGTGTTTGCAGACAAAGATTGATCAGAACATCGACTTGGTTCGCTGCCGACTGGAGGAGACGCTGAATAAGTGAGTTCAATGATTTATCATGGATCCTCCTCTCATGTTTATTTAAACCCATCGTGTTTATTTACACCTGATGTGTATGTTGTCAGGCTGCAGGACCGGTTACCAGGGGCTGTGAGAAGGACCAAAGCTGAGTGACCCTTGACCTACAAACACACCTGTGTACACTATGGCTCCACCCTCTCCTGTGATTGGTCCATTGAGTTTATTTCTAACCTGTCATATTAAATTGTGAATGATACAAAAAACTGCTGCTTGATTTTGTTGGGACCAGAAGCAGAAAACATGGAGGGTGAACTGTTGGACGAGTTTAATTCTGTCACACCAGATTAACCCTTTCAGACAAGTTTAATCAGACCAGTGTTGTGGCCCCATATGCAGAAGCTACAGTCCTTTCTGCTAATATTAATAAAAGGCCTTATCAACAGTAGAATTTTCTCTATAATCTATATCCTGATAGGTCACATGACCTACCCTGCACATCCCCAAACATTCATTGAAGTCAGTTTGTTTTCAGACCTCAGCTTTAAAGGTGTGTTCTCCCCAGCCAATGACAGAGAGCAGGTGAAGTGTAGGCTTTTAGTAAAACTACCAACAAATGGCAACTTAAACAGTCAATAAAACTGAGAGTCAATTTTTTTGTTCCTTAATAATAATCTTATATAATTATATAATAACAATCTATGTCTGAATTTTTGTGAAACAAGACTACCGATGATGACGAGAACAGTTTTTTTTTTTTAATGACTCCAAATATATTGTTCCAAATTATTTAGCAAAACAGAGTTTTAATATAATCACTAGTTTCTAAAGAATTTAAAATGGATATCTGTTGTATTTTGTTGCATTTGGGTATCATTTTACTAAAAACCAAATGCTCTTTCAATCAAAAACATCTTTACAGATTAAGTTAGGTAATAACACAGAAGCCCTTCTTTGATATCACCTTAACAACTCTCTCATCCTTTAAACGTCAGTCAGTGTATATTTCTCCCTGTATTTACTGTAAGGATGCCAGAGGTGGTGTTTTAATAATGTGGAACAACCTCCTGAAGTGTGATGTCATTCATCTAAACAGACAGAAGAAACAGCACAATTGAGAACTTTCAAGTTAAAAACTTAAAACCACATTTTTGTTTCACTGAAGTCCTATTTACATAATAATATGGAACAGAGTATATAAAACGTGTGTGAGAAGTAAGCTGCTGGTCTGTTGAGCTGCATGGCTTCACCTTCATCATCTTCATCATCTTCATCATCAAACTGTTTGTGAATGAGTTCATGTCAAGGTTCAACTGCCGGAGTCGTCAGACGAGTAACGATCCAGTGAACCCAGTGTTCCCAGTCAGACCAGTGCTCTGAAGAGGAAGGACACAGCGGCTCCTACAGCCAAACCCAGGCTCAGGAAGAAGGCCATGATGGCTCCGGCTGTCTCAGCTTCATGAGGAGAGACGTTCCTGTGCAACCACAGACTGACATTAACCACTTCTTCACATCTTCCTCTTAGTTAAAACATGTTACATTCTCCACTACTACTGACCTCTGACCCTCTGATGTCTGACCTCTGACCCTAACCAGGTTTCACCAGTCACTAATATATAATAATCAATATCGATATAATCAGATATAGTCAGTTCACAGTTCAGGAATCAATACTGTATGTCAGTGTATTTTATAGATGAGTTTCTCACTTGGGGCCGTAGTTCATGCAGAGACTGGCGAGGTATCCGTTACTGAAGCCGAAGACGATTATAAAGCCGATGAAGAGGCCGTCGTGGTGGAAGTAGACAGGCAGGTGGAGGCGAGGCTGGACGTTACACAGCATGAAGAGCGGGACGAAGACCAGGCGACACACCACAAACACAGGAAGTAAGACGCTGTCCTTCTGAGGCTGGAGACACGCAATAGGTGGAGACAGACCGAATAAGGTGGGTGGAGACAGAGGATGCATTGGTGTGTTTAGCGGGATTTTGAATGTTTGATACGTAACTCACCCACATGCACATGGCCGTTATGCTCCTCCCAGTCCAGTCACACAGGTTAAAGAGCAGGAAACAGGCAACGGGCGTGAAATACTGCTCTGTAAAGATCAACCACGAAGTTAGGAACTCATTGACCAACCCACTGAATGTGACTGAGTGTAAACCCCCAACAACAGGAGGAGGATGAGTGAACCGACCCCAGGAGCCTCCATCACTGACGGTGGATCTCACATCAGCAGTGACAGCAGGAAACGTGCCGATCGTGACACTGAAGGTGAAACAGACAGAAAGAGCCAACGGCCAGATCTGAAAGTCAAAGGTCAGCAAACAGGGAGTAGTTAGAGGTGACTGAGATTTCACGTTTGGACTTATAAACTGAGTTAAACTTGGATGGAGAGGAGACTCAAAAAAGTTTATCTGTGTCACCTTCTTAAATATTTTCACCATTGATACATTCGGATGTGTTTTCTGATCAGGAGCGCCCCCTTTACTCTCTGAAGGACAAGTGGAGAGTTAGTCTCAGGTACAGGAACAGGAACAGGTACAGAAACAGGTGAAGTTGTGTTCCAGCGTCAAACTGGATCAGTCCATTTTGTACCTGTGTTCACCAGATTCACTGAGTTCTCTTCATCTCGTTTCTGTTGATCTTTTCTGTTCTGATAAAACTGGAAAAACTCCTGAAAATGTAAGAATAAAAAACACCCACTGAAATGAAAGGTCACATGACTCTGTGTGTGTGTGTGGTTGGGGGAGGCAGGTTTACCAGTTTAGGCAGTAGGATGTATGAAAGAAGTGACACAAAAATAACAGCACAAGCTGTGATGAAATAACCAAAGGCTGTATCATGAAGTTCAGATCCACCTGTAGTTGAAGAAGAAAATAGGAAATAACGATAAACCACCCAAGACCAGACAATATATTTGTGAATTAATGGTAAGTTATTGATCAGACTTGCGATGGCGCAGATCATAGAAAAGGCAGCGAAGGTTCCTGCGAGTCCTTGACCACTCATGATAGAAGTGGTGTAAGAAGCTGGAAGCAGCCCGGCCATCCCAAACAGACTCCCCTGCAGCACCGCCCCAAAGGCTGCAAACACACAAACAAACAAACAAACAGATCAACAAACAAACAAACAGATCAACAAACAGATCAACAAACAGATCAACAAACAGATCAACAAACAGATCAACAAACAGATCAACAAACAGATCAACAGACAGATCAACAAACAGATCAACAAACAGATCAACAGACAAACTTCCCTGTAGTCTGTAAACAAACAAACTCACAATTGATGACAACTATCTTCACCATGGTAACAGAGAAGAATGGAAAAGGCTCCAGAGGAACTTTGACCAGAACAGCAGTGATGATGAAGACGAACATGATGATGAAGAGACTCCCCATGATGCGAAGATTCTGAGAGACACTGAGAGAAGAAGAAAACAACTGAGAGCTGTAGAGTCTGAACCTGGTGCTGTTGCACAAAAGTGGAATTAAGATATCCAGGATAACTGAAAAGGTTTGACAAAGCCTGATCTGTGAATCTGGCTCAGTCCGTTTCACATTTGTCAAACCAGGTGTAAGTGATTCAGATCAGAGTGCATCCACAGCTTAAACATCTTAAACGGACCACAGTATTGATCACTGATTTACTGATGAAGAGGAGGAAAAGACACACACTGCTGCTGCTGCTGAAAGATCAGGAGGAGGTGATCATTGAATTTCTGAAATATGGCTGCTGTCATAGAGTAAAAGCCTGAGAGTCAAGAGCCAATCCACTGTTAGTTATAAACCCCCCCACCCTGCTCAGAGCTCCTCAGTTATTAGTAGTTTCTGTCAGACAACAGAAACTCTCTTGTCCCTCTCAGTGTCGGACTCACAGTGTGTACAGGAACGATGTGAGACAGGTGAAGAGCAGCAACGGCAACATGGCGCACAGTGTCATCACACTGTTGAATTTTGCCTCCAACACACTGCGATGGTCACTGAATGCCTCCGTCTGATTGGCTACAGAATCAACCAACGAGTCCTTCAGGCGGCTGGTGAAGTACTAGAGACAGAAAAAAAAAGTGACGTATTTCTCTGGTTTCACTGTCGAGACTCAAAGCATCAGTCATCTTTAAATGAGGGATGACATCATCTGATAAATGACCTGTTACCTCTCAGTAAGTGTTTGTGGTTCTACTAAGAACATTAGATTAAAGGTTCTGTTCATTCTGGCAGTGCAGGATCTGATGATACTACGGCCTTCATATTCTTTTATTTTCATCTGTTTTTCTCTATTATTATTATTATTATGCTATTGAGAACGTGCACATCTCTGTACATCTCCTTTGTCTTTGTCACTGTGTGTCATGGCTCCAGTTACTGCAGCTTCACTGAGTGGATGAAAACAAAGACAGGAAATGATGTCATATGATGTCGTACCGTGGTAGCAGTCATGAAGAAGTTCCACGGGAGCAGACTTCCCAAACCAAGCAGGAAGAAGATTAACCACACGCCAAAATACCTTTCAAAATAAAAGAAAGTCAACTAAATAATTATTATACAAGTGGGCAGTCAGTCACACGAAAAGTGCTTTTATGAGCCTTTATGATATATTTTTCTAAAAAAAAGAATCTCACTTGTCTTTGGGTGAGTTGACCACCATCTTCTTCCAAGGAGCTGAGGAGATGTTACACATTAGCTCAGTAGGCCACACTGATGAAAATGCATTAACGAGGACTTAAAACCATACAAAACTTAACCTGGTCCATCTTTAAACATAACACCGATCATCTTCTGATCTATGCATCGACACTTACAACAGCACTGTTTTTGTCCTGTCTCCATGTTTTTTTTGTGACTTCCTGTTTTATTTTGGTAGTAACTCTCCTCTCGTTTCAGGTGCCTTCCCCTTCCTTACGTGTCACCAGTCTGATTGTGTTCCCTGATTGTTTCCACCTGTTGCCCATTTCCCTCCATGTGTGCTTATAGTCTGCGTCTCCTTTTGTCCTGTGCCAGTGTGTGTTGTCTGTTGTCTCCAACACAATCCTCATAGTCATAGTTAGTCGAAGTTGGTTCATAGTTTAGGTCTTAGATTGAGCATTTCCTCTAATAGAGTGATTTTTTGTTTGTCTTTTTGCCTTTTAGAAGTAGTTCATAGTTTTAGGTCATAGTTAGTCTGTTTCCTCTGAAAGAGTGATTATTGTTTAGTCAGAGCTCCTTAGTTTTACTTCTCCCTTTATCCAGTTCATCCCTCGATTGAGGCGCTTTTTGTTCATTGTTTTCTTGCGAATAAAGTCTTGTCACCTGGATCCTGAGCTCTGCATCCGAGTCCTCTCTTTGAGCCCCTGCTTGATAAGCACAACTGGAGAGGAAAACACTTTTTCCTAAGCAGTAGCGGTTGCTACATTTTCAAAATATGAGAGAAGAGGCTGCCATGCAGTATAGAATTTCCTAGTTGAGCCTCTAATTGAAAATTTAATTTTTTCAAGCTTAAAGAGGAACTATGCAAGATTTTTTTTTTATCTAAATTAAACAGCCTCAGTAATTGTGATGGTTAAATAAATGACTTTTAACTTTTACAGGGAGGTCGGAGGCTCTCTGTCTTCCACGTAGCAAACCAACCTTTCAGCCTATGACCTGGTGTCCAGGTCTCATCTCATCTAACTGTGACACAAACACACCACCCAATCTTTTGTTTATGACAGTTAAGACCACACAAATATACACGTCATAACATGTATATCATAAATGACGTTATTCACCGCTCCATGGATTTCTTTCTCTCCAGCTTCGTTGAAAACAAATGCACGTGGCTGGGAGGAGGGTTAGCAGAACAGAGGAAAAGGGACCAGATTTCCATAGTTCCCCTTTAAGGAATGACAGTACATCAGTCTGCCCAGATTGATCTGCTGGGGGTTTATGTGACTTCCAGGTGAAGGACACATCTGTGGCCAAAACATTTAATTTCTGTTTATTAAGTTCAGAATTGTTTAGGGAAACTCCAAATATTGCAAAAAGCAGACAGGGAGTGATAAATGTATTTAGAACTTCAGATATGATCTTTGAATTTTTTTTGAAATAATATGAGCACAGGACGAGGAGATTTCAATTATAATTTGGCTCTTTCCCACCAGGGGTGTCAAAGGATTTTTGAGCACTATTTCAGGCTTTGTTACATTGGATGGGGGAGAAATAATATTATTAGCCACCGTATAATTGAAGATTTACAAATTACAAACTTTTGGTTCAAAAGAACAAATTGTTTGAGTGAAATGAGCAGAATCACTTCCTGATGTGATTCTTTCTTTTCTCAGTTCAGTTGAACTCAGCAGTGTGTGTGCAGTGGACCTGCTGTGTCTCATGTTGAGGGGTTTAGTGCATGTTCAGTGATGCGTGGAGAATTTTTTGTAAAATTCTAATGGCAGCCCATCAGACCCTGTTGTTTTGCCATTGTTAATTTCCCTAATGCTGTAAAATATTTCCTCCTAAGGTTATTGGTTTGTTTAGTGGTAACTGTGTTAGTTTATCTATAGTTGGTATATCTATGCTGTCAAAACATGTATTCATGTTTGTGTCTGTTGTGTCACACGCTGAGGTCAATTTGGGATTTTGTCCTGTCCATGTCTTGTCATTTCCTGTTTTATTTTGAAGAATAACTCTCCTCTTGTTTCAGGTCACTTGCCCTTCCTCATGTTTCATCTCCACTGATTCCTGATTGTTTCCACCTGTTCCCCATTACCCTCATGTGTTCAGATATTCTGCGTGTCCTTTGTCCTGTGCCAGTGTTTGTGAGTCTTGTCCTTTCACTCCAGCCTTCGATTACCTTGCCACAGCCACAGTTTGTTTATTTTGCATAACCCTTCTTGTTATCCTCGAGCAGAGTGATTTTTTTGTTTGTAATTTTTTGTACCTTATTTTAGCGTTTTTGTCAGTTAAGTTCATAGCCGTTTTGGTTTTCCTCCAGTGGAGTGATTTTCATTTCTGTGTTAACCTTTTTATAGAGAACTTTTGTTTTCCTCCAGTTGGAGCGTTTTTAGTTAATGTTTTGTAGCTTTTGTTTTTTCTCCCTTGGGAGTGAATTTAATTTGGTCCATGTTTTATAGGACTTAGTCTTGATAGTTTCTTCCCTCCCGTAGGAGTGGTTTTTGTTTTCTTGCCCCCTTACTAGCCCCTGGTTAATTTATATTTCCTAGTGAGTCTAGTATCTTTCATAAACTGTTTTGTTAACTCGGACCTTACAATACATCCTTCTTACGGTCAGTCTCTGCATCTGAGTCCTCTTCTGTACCGCGGCCTGACATGTTGGACTTGGTTCAGAAGGTTAGTGGTTGATGTTATTTTCAATGGTCGTTATCTTTTGGCTGTGAGAGGCCAGTGCAGATCAGATGGTTTTGAGAGACATCTGTATTTCTAAAGATGTGAAGATTAACTCTATAAGTACTGCAGCCAAGTTTTCCCTGTGTTTTTCAAGCTTCTGCACAAGGTTAGTAAGAGTTAGTGACTCTGCCATCTTAGCTGCTGATGCTGTTTGAGTTACAGGAAAGTTTTATTTTACCTGTTGCTGATGTCATGGCATTGTGAGTCAGCTGGTTCAATTTGGAAAGTAGGAAAGTTTAGTTTTTTTTAACTGACTAACACAGTGAAATGAGGTGAACGTTGAAATAATGCACATGAACGTAAAATAATGTGGGAGCTGTCGCACAGTGTGGTCTTCCCCTACATTGTACAACTAAAGTTCCTGTGAATTCACATTTAACAACATATGGAAATATAAAAACCATCAAAAGCAACAAATCATTCCAATCAGATGAAATATTTCTTCATGATGCAAATCTGCTCAAAGTTCTTAATGGTAACACGAGTGAGAATGGCAGAGCAATGCATGACATCACCACAACAACTAGTAAACACAACACAACCCACTGCTACTACTACTAACCTCTCCTGTTCTAGATTTCTGGTTCCTGCCACCATATCTTTCCAGCGTTTGTGATTGTTGACCGCACCCCTAATGTGTTGCACCTGTTTGTTAGCCATGTAGTCCACATGACTTCAGGTCACGTGTGTGTGTGGACAGTGATGATCAGGTGAAGAGGGCTGAGTAGTCCCAGCTGCTGATAAAGGTTTAAGGTTGTTTGTGGTCTCAGTCAGACGATGTTATTCTGATTCTTTGTGAACTCTTTGAGACAAACTATAACAAACTCATCAGAGGTGGGTTAGTGGCAATACAATCTACAATCTACTGCTGCTACACTACCACTACTGCTACTACTGAAACTACTACTACCACTACTACTTAAACTACTGCTACTGCTACTACTAGTACTACTACTACTATTGCATTATAATAACCTCCCCTCTGTTCTATATTTTTCTTTCTACCACCAGCTATAAAACCACTAAAGCAACGGAATCCATCAGAATATGTGCTGAGTCAGCTGAGAGGCCAATTTAAAGTGAATGAATATGAAAATATCCTGTCCAGAGAATTAAATAGTGTCCTTTTTTGAGCCAATACAGGATAGGGTCTTTCCCACTCACATTCTGTAAAGACCCATTCATTAGTGACAGTGACTACAGACTGTTGTTAACTGTGTCTGTGGAGGACAGAGGTCGGTCAAAGTTACAGCAGCCTCTGGAGGACAAAGTCCTCCATGCACAACGAAGCCTGTGATGTGATATGTGTTTTATTTCTAAGGTTGAGGTGTACGGTAGCATATATACTGTTATTGTAGCGCTGATAAGTGTGTTTAAGTGTGGTTAGGAGACAGAAACAGTTTGACACATTATAATTCTTTTTAATGTTGATTTTTATAACTGATTAGCTGTAGTCCATATGTAGAGTTAGGGTTAAACCTCACTACACTACTGGTCTAAAAAAGAAAATGAAGCCTTACATATAAGAGAGAAGAGGCCATGGCCACAACTCCTACAACTCATGATCCATAGACAACAGAGTGTGAGGAGGTGCAACACAACACTTTGAAGTTGAAGACTAGAGTCTGGATCTGGATTAGCACTCCAGATATTGCCTGCTTCTTATTAGTGGGCATATTGTCTTATTCATTAATATGTTCTCATACATGTCATATGAACTGTACCTCAGTGCTTTAATAATGAGTTCAGGCTGCTTCTTCATTCTTTTCTGTGATGTCATGTTTATTAAAGCAGCAGCACAGAAGTTGGTGAATGAGTCAATCACGGTAATGGTGAAACAAGCCAATGTATAGAAGTTATTCAAATATTTTTACCTTCAGTGTTTCTCAAATACGACGAAGTTTTCTTCTTCCTGATGCATACAATCCTCAGTTATCTGTCTCAGGATCTGTTTGTTGAATTCACTTAAACTCTTCTCTTCAGTTTTGTTTTGTCAGCTTCTTTGCGAAATCTTTCTTCCTCTTTCTGTCACGTCCTGAAAATCCTCTTCCGTCTAAAGGAGCTTTTCCTCCACTCATTCGTGTCTTCTGTTTCTGCAATTTCATCAGAGTTAGATCTTCAGTCTGCCTTGACCTTTGACCTCTGGTATCAGTTGAGTGGACTTTGTGTCTTTGTAAATGTAGGCGAAGTGATAACACGTGACAGTGTGGCTGCAGAGAAGTCAAACAGATTGATTACTGTTAGATTAAAATGGAAAAAAAACCTTTAAATGTCACAGGAAGTTTAATGTTTCTGCAGTATTAAGATAACTGTATGAAAAATACAAAAACATTATTAACAGTCATGAAATATTATTAAAAAATTGGCCAAGGTCAGTTGAGGTGGAGTATGCAAGTGTCCCACTGCCACATCCTGTGCGAGTGTCACATTTCCCCATCCTCGATTTTGTCGATAAAATTAAAAAGCTTAATAATCCCCACAGAAGCAATCTTATTCACAATAGATGTTGACAGCTTATATACAAACATATATACAAAAGAGGGAATGCAGTCAGTAAAATAAATATTCCAAAATAATTACGACAAAAAAGACCAGATAAAGAAATATTAAAATTATTAGAAATTAATCTGACCCGTAATGATTTTGAATTTGACGGCAAATTTTATTTACAAATTAAAGGCACAGCCATGGGAAAGAAATTTTCACCGGCCTATGCTGACATCTTCATGGTAGCCTGGGAGAAGACAACTTTAAACAAGTATTATTAAACCTCCTTATTACTATAGATATGTAGACGACATCTGGGGAATCTGGACCCACTCCCAAGAACAATTTGATGTTTTTCTAAACACTTTAAATAATCATAATCCCTCAATTAAACTAAAAGCAACAACAGATAAAAAATCTGTAGATTTCCTGGACACAACCACCTTTAAGGTTCCCAAATCTAATACAGAGAATAAATTAGACATTAAAGTTTATTTCAAAGACACAGGTACCTTCCATAAGAGCAGCTATCACCCCAGACATACCTTTGCTGGACTGATTAAATCACAGCTGTTAAGATTCCACAGGATCTACACACAGGCGGACGATTTTAGCAACGCCACCAGGGTGTTTTTTTACCACGTTGTCCAGCAGAGGGTACACTAGGACCTTCCTTAGAAACTTCTTCAGGGGATTCCTTAAAACCAAACCCATTCACCTGTCTACTTCTCTCCCGTTTGTAACTAGTTACTCACCGTCCAGAGTTCAATTAGTTAAACAAAAACAACTTAGAAAAACAATTAAATCAACAGATTCTAATATGGACAAAAGAATTATTTTCGCCTTTAGAAAAAATAAAAATTTACAAAATCATTTGGTCAGAGCAAAAATCAAAAGACCCCCAACAAACCTCAGACCTGTCTCTCAAAACAATTATTTCAAACAAATTAAATGGGTTTATGACTCTTCCCAACAAAAAGTCTTCCAGACAGCAAAACAAGGAGACATTCAAAGTAAAAACTGTTTTATTTAATTACTCGTAAACAGTGTTGAATCAAATATTTGGGAGAAACAGGGCTTACTATCCAATTTAGATTTATGTGTCATAAACACATCATTGTTAGACAAAAACATACGGACTCTAACCCTAACCTGTGTCCCACATCTGGAGTTCAGTCCAGGTCTCCATCTTCGAATGTAATCCACACTGGTCCACGGCCCAAAGGAGGAGAGCTGAGAGAAATTGGACAGTCAAATTAGGCACAATGTATCCACAAGGATTAAATGAGAGACTCTATTTCAGAATTAAATATTATAATTGTTCATTTTTCACCTGCCTAACCCCAACCTACTTAATTTGGATTATTTTTATTTTTCATGGAATCTGTATCAAACCACGTTACGGACTTTCCTTTGGGTGGATGGAGTGGACTCATACATTGGACTGTCTCGGATAGAGAGCACAGTGAGTGTGCCATGCCGGAGGCGTGTCACTCTTCTTCGATCCTAACCCTAACCCTAATTTATTACTGAACCCTAACCCTAATTTATTACTGAACCCTAACCCTAATTTATTACTGAACCCTAACCCTAACCCTAGCCCACTGTGCCACACCATAGGCGTGGCACAGTCCAAACTTCACGTAACCCTAACCCTAACCTAACCCCCCTAACCCTAACCCCCCTAACCCTAATCACTCTAACCCTAACCCTTAGGGTTAGGAGAGAAGGGTTAGGAAGGGTTAGGATAGGGGAAATTATTCCCCCTCCCGTAGGAGAAGGAAGGAGCACTGTCCTTCCACCCACGGAACCCCCAGTTGTCCCAGTCCCTCCTGGGCTGGCGTGGTCGCTGGCCTCTCCGGCCACGGCGCACCACCGTCCACCCGTCTTGCATGTTTGTCCTGTCTTGTTTGTAAACTATATGTTTGTGTGTTTGTTTGTGTGTGTGTGTGTGTATATATATATAATATTTTTTATATAATAAAATACAAAAAATAAAACAAACAACTAAGGGAGGCTTCCTATAGAAGTGAAAAACTAAGTTAGATTATAAATAAAAAGAAGAACAAAAAACACTTTCCAAAAAAGAGGAAAGGAAAAACCAAAATTGGAATAAAGGAAACTGAAAAAGCCTTCAAAAAAATAGAAGGTGTAGTGTTTTTAAATTAAATTATTATTTTTTTATAAATGTATAAATCAAATTATTATTTTTTTAATATAAAACAAAAAAACGTGCTAAAAAACGACGTTTCGACAACTGTAGGTCTTCCTCAGGCAAAAGCACGTCTGTTCTCTCTCTCTACCGCTCCAAAAGTGAGCTGAAAATGAATTTTCCCTGTATTTATAGTGTTTTTTAAATATTTTTTTGTTTTTATCGAATTTTAAATGTTTTTAGCGGATTTTAAATGTTTTTATCGAATTTTAACTTTTTATCGCTTTTTTTATCGCTTTTTTAACTTTTTATCGCTTTTTTTTATCTTTTTTAACTTTTTACAGTGTTTTTTCATGAAATAATATGTTTTTTAACTGAAAATCAATGAAAAAAAATTGAAATTTTTAATTTTTTAATATTTTAACTAATAAATGAAGATGTTATTTTTGTAATAAATCAATAAAATAAATTATTAAAAATCAAAAAAAATATTTATTTTTATACATAAAGAATAAGTCTTATTTAAATTATTTTAAAATTATTTTTAACTGTGGGTCAAAGGTCAATTTAGGTTTAGGGCAAAAAAATGAAACTTAGGTTTAGGCAATCAGGACGAATGGTTAGGGTTAGGGCAAAAACATGATTAGGCATCGTTAGGTCAAAGGTCAAGGTTAGGTTTAGGCAAGAAAAACATGATTAGGTTTAGGCAATGGAAAACATGATTAGGTTTAGGCAATAATTAGGTTTAGGTAATAATTCCGATAATTAGGTTTAGGCAATAATTTAGTAAATTTAGGCAATAAATCCGAATTGGTTAAGATTAGTGTAATTAAAAATCAGGTCATGAGATACCATTAAAATTTATAGTCATAAAAAACTGACTGTTGGCCGTCATAAAAAACTGACATTAATAAATTTTAATTGTCATAAAAAACTGACATTTTTGGTCTCATGAACCTGACTATTTCCTAATGTTCAAGCCAAATGGATGCTTCGTCCCCAACCAAAAGATCCATTGTCTTTCCCTTCTCTTCCTCTCCCAATCTGACCAATCAACATTCTTTTCCAATCCTGCCATCCTGATTGCTTCCAATCCATGATTCAGAAAATGGTCAACAATATGTGTGTCCACTTCTTTTTGATTTTTAACATTGTATCGATGTTGCATCATCCGTGTGGACAAAGTATTTTTAGTTTCACCAACATATTTAATTCCACATTTGGAACAGTAAATAACGTAAATGCAATTTTTTGATCTTGTACTAAAGGCTTGTTGAATTTTGTATATTTTTTTATCCTGATCATTCTTGATAAATTTTAATTTTGAAAATTGTTTTTCCAATGTCAAAGGTCTGACCAAGGTCAATTCCGGCAATTTAGCTCTGACCAAAATATCATTTAAATTTTTATTTCTTTTATAGGCCGAAATGACTCTTGAGTCCGGAAGAATCCCCGTGGGACCAATGAATCTATCAAAATTGCTTTTAATCTTACTGTTGAGTATCTTGCCAATCGATGAAAAAATAGAAATGAGAGGCACCAAATTTTGTTTGTTGCTTATTTTTCTATCTAAAAATGTTTTTAAACAATGCCTTAAGAAGGTCCTAGAGTACCCTCTCTTCTTTAAGGCTCCAAATAAAGCATCAACTGCCTCCTTAAAATATTCATTTGAAGTACAGATACGTTTGAATCTGAGTAACTGAGATTTTACTATCCCTCTAAACGTATGTTTTGGGTGGAAACTGTTTTTATGCAATAATGCATGTGTGTCTGTTTTTTTAAAAAACACTTTGATGTCCAATTTAAAATTTTTTGTAAAATCTGGACCCTTAAAGACCGTCGTGTCTAGAAAATCTATGGATTCCCGATTAGTCTCAGTTTTAAGTTTAATGGATGCATCATGTTGATTTAAAATGTCCACAAATTTAGAAAATTCTTCCTCCGATTCGGTCCAAATTCCCCAAATATCGTCCAAATATCTTAAATAATACTTTGGTTTTTTCTCACATTTTAAAAAAACTTCTCTCTCCCAATTGGCCATAAATATATTTGCGTACGCCGGGGCAAATTTCTTCCCCATGGCCGTACCTTTGACCTGGAGATAAAATTTTTGGTCAAAGACAAAATCATTTCGTAATAAATTAATTCTTAACAATTTCAATAATTCAACATCCGGTCGTTTCGGGTCCGGATTTTCCTCGAAGACCTTTTTAACACATTCAATTCCGGCTTCAATAGGAATATTAGTGTAAAGATTATCCACATCCATAGAAAAGAAAAAGAACTCAGGAGGAACCTGTAAGTTCCGTACTAAATCAATAAAATGATACGTATCCTTGACATACGCAGGATGCTTGACCGACAGTGGGTTCAAAAAATAATCTAAATATTCAGCTGTGAAGTAGGTCTCGCTACCACAGTCTGAAACTATGGGCCTCCCTGGAGGGATCTCATAAGGGACCGTCCATTTTTTTGGATCCTTATGGATTTTTGGTAAAATGTAAAATCTCCTTTCCCTCGGTTCTTGATTCCCTATTAAGTATTGTCTTTGTTTACCATTTATGAATTTTTTCTTTTTAAGCGAATCAACGATTTCACGCACTATTGGAATTGTGTCCCTGTACATGGGTTTGTCTAATTTTTTATAGTACGTCTTGTCATTAAGTTGACGATCAACCTCCAGAACATATTGTTCCCTACTCATAATGACAATAGCAGACCCTTTGTCTGCTGGCTTAATAACAATATTTTTCATGTTTTTTAATTCTTGCAAAGCCCTAATTTCTTCTGGCCAAATATTCCTTTTTTCGTCAATTAATCTAAAATGTTTTTTCAGGATACGTTCATCCTCCTGGACCAATCTCCTGACCTCCGGAGGAATCAGCTCTGATGGGGGTACCCAACTGGAAGGTCCCAAAAAAGGTAGGATTTCTCTCCCAGCAGGATTTTTGTAATAAGCTGCCAATTTGATCTTCCTATGATAATTTTGTACGTCCAATTGAAGTTGAATTTTTTGATTTTTGTGTATGCCCAATGTTGGAATGAACGATAAACCTTTACTCAACAATCTGTGTTGTGGCACTGTCAAACAAAAATTCTTGGCCAGTACCACCACATCTTGAGAAACAAAGGACTCTCGTCCATCGTCCCCCTCCTGATAAAGATTCAGGGGGTGACTTAGTTTAAAAACGACATCCAATGATTAAAGATGGCTTCAGCTGTTTCAGCCGTCCAATGAATATCATCAAGTTCTGTTTCAAATTTCTCGTCTGGTAGACGGGGGATGAAGGGCATATTCCTTTCAATATGATCATTCAGGACCTGGAGATTGTCCATCTCTTCCTGAGGGAGATTGGTCGAGAAGTTGATCAACGGTATCCATATCTCAGCATATGGGAATGCTTTCTTGGTCGACCGTAATGCTCCCTGAACATTTTTTACAGTGGTCTCTCTTGATTTGTTCCCTCGACTATTGATCCCGAATGACAAAACCACCTTTTCAACCACCAAATCAAGAGGTGGCCTTGTTTTTTCCATCAATGCTTGTCCGTGGCGAAAGTGGCTTCCTGGAAAGCTCTCAATTTGCAAGTTCTTGTTAAAATAGTCAGGGAATCTCGAAAGATTCGAGTCCCCCACAATGAGCCACTTCTTACGTACCACCAGGTCCCAGTCAGTGAGTTTCCGTGTAGTATTTGTATGTCTGTTCACCCTAAACTTATCTGGACCTGGATTGATGAAGTGGTCGAAAGAATCTTCAAAACTGTCGTCCTCCCGGGCCGTCTGGCGATGAACTTGAGCCCTGACTCGCTCCGGACTCCGAGGCGACAGGATCCTTCGTCTTTCCTCCTCCTCCATCATCTCTTCCTCCTCCTGCATTTCATCAAAGAGGGCCTCCAGTTCTGTATTTGTGGAGTGCAGAACTGGGGGTGCAATCTCCCTCACTTCCTCCACCAACTGAGGCTCCTCCTCCTGAAGAACATTGTCCTCCTTTTGGACAAGTCCCCTAGGCTTCCTAACAATCCTCTGCTCCTTGGGAGGGGGCACTGTGGAACCCTCCTCTTCCACCTCCTGTATTTCCTCCAAAAACTCCGTCATAGTAGCAACCGAATTCCCAAGCCTGGGTCGGTGCGAATCCTCCTTCTGAACTGTGACCGCCGACTGTTGGGGGGCCTGAGCTTGTGTCGAGGTCCCAGTCTTTACTCTGGCCACTATCAAAGCCTCTGCATGGTCGATCACCTCCTGTGTTATGCGGGCAAAGTTCCTTTTGGCCCAACGGACCGCCACTTCAAAGGCCTTCTTCCAATCTGGGGTCAAAAGACCTGAAAGTTCTTTCAGAAGGTCCTCCAGACTCGTCTCATAATGCTCCGTCAAAATCAGGTAGGTGTTATGACCCCAATTTTTAGCATTGCCAGCAATCAAGTCCAATGTTCTCTCTGTAGGGACTGCTGGTCTTATCATCCCGGACAAAAGCTCAACCATCCTTGAGATCATCCGTGGTTCCGGCTTGTCCGGTTTCGGAGCCACATTTTGCAGATGATGAACCAACTTGATCACTGCGTGGAGCTTCCGGATCAATTTGCCAAGTTGAGGACCGGCCGGTTGCCTCCTGGCATCAGACTCCGCAGGCCTTGAAAAGTTCCCTCTCCAAAACTGGTTAGGCCTGGGCTGGCGAAGAACCGCTGCATAAGAGCGGCTTGATTGGGGACCGGTATACCGAGAGGATCCAGGTGGAGGCGCTGGCTGGTTAGGATAGGGGAAATTATTCCCCCTCCCGTAGGAGAAGGAAGGAGCACTGTCCTTCCACCCACGGAACCCCCAGTTGTCCCAGTCCCTCCTGGGCTGGCGTGGTCGCTGGCCTCTCCGGCCACGGCGCACCACC
>OMNW01032459.1:0-22780 GCA_900303245.1 Selene dorsalis
GAACTGAGCTGAGAGAAATCTGTCAGATTCAAACACACTGCTCTGTGTGTGTGTGTGACAGAGAGAGCGAGAGATGAGAAGAGGAGGAGGAGAGCTGAGGAACAGATAGAAAGAGACAGCAAAGGACCACAAAGTGAGGTATGTACGACTGTCATGCTGCTCCTGAATCCAATCACAACCTGTGTGTGTAAATATATATGTGTGTGTGTGTGTGTGTGTGTGTGCATGCTTGTGTACATGCGTGGCTAAAGTGAATATGTCTGTGTGTTTAGATATAGTTTAGTGTTTATAGGGACACTGTATTCACTTGGGGCTTTTGTAAGTGGACAAATGGATGTGGGCTACTGACTGTTAGGGGTATCAATTATGTAATATGTGTGCACCATTTTCAGTGTTGATGCTCTGTGTGCATCTGTGTGTGTGCGTGCGTGTGTGTGTATTTGTGTAATTACACTGAGGTGTTTATGTGGCCATTGTGTGGAGCACTGCTACAGTCCACTGGCCATATTGGGGTGATTTACAGCCCTTGTAAATATAACTCAACACTCCTATGCTGTTAGAGCAGCACCACGGTAACAACCACCCCCTCTGCACTATTGACAGATAATTTAGTTATTATAGGATGAAGATAAGCAAATGGCTTAAAGAGGTTTCTAACAGGAGTCTACAAAGTAGGATTCCCTTTGTGCTGTTGGTTTACAGTGAAACAACAAAGATTGTGATGGCAATGTAATGGAGCAGCCTTGTGAATGCAGGGTTTTTTTTGTTGTTGTTGTTGTTTGTTTAATGAATTGAAGTTTCATTAAACCCAAGCAGGAGGACCAGTTCATGTATCACGTGCAGCCTCTTAAACATACACTATGGTCGTGCTAAGATTACGACTCTGCTGATTTGTAGTCAAACGTTCACTAATACAAAATGCTGCACTTCTAAAAAATAGCTAGTCTGATCCGAGATGCAAATCCCTGACCTTAAACAGCACCACTGTTGACCAGCTTTCCCTCACTGCATCAGACAGCTCTGGAACCAGTTGTTTAACACAGACTCCTCAGTTTAAAAGAAGGAATGTGCATCACATTATTTACATCATTTTGTGTTTGTACTGTACTTGCACGTGCAGAAAGTGATACTGATTCACAGGCAGAGGCTCTCCTCTAATCTGTGATGGGAAACAAACAACCAGAAACCAGATATTATGAAAGCTTGTGATATGAAGCAATGTTTACAAAGACTTGGCTACATTGTTCTGGTGTTGTAAGAAATATTCAGATCTTTAAGTGAACATAGAAACACAATATCTTCCAAGGTGAAAATACTGTGTAGAATGGCCCATATCTGATTAACATATTGGTATATTATGATTACTGATGCATAAACTATCCAAAGTAGTCTTTCATGAGATAACGCTGTTTTCTAATATTACATATTCATTTATGTGCTGGTTATATTATCTGTCGTCTACATATTCAGTGGAGTAAAAACAACAATATTTGGCTTCAAATGGAGTAAAAAAAAAAAATGTATAAAATGGAAACACTTAGGTAAATGCACTTTCCAGGACTGAGCTTTACTCATACACTGTATTACAGTAGAAGTGGGTTCAAAAATTGGCAAGCCTGAAATGAACCTAATTATGTAAGTCAAAGGAAGGACAGAAAAATGCCAGTGCAGAAGTGAAGGTTTCAGCAGAGCCTGAGGAGCGGATGTGGGCAGCCTGACAGCCGCTCGGCCCTTACAGTACCCAACTGTCAAGTACTGTTTTCATTTCACTTTTTTGATTCATCTTTTTTCCATGTTTACCCTCTGCCAGGACCTACAGGTATGCACTTCGCAAACTTTACCTGTAAATGATCCTCTACAGAAAAACTGACTATGGCTGGACTGGAGGCAGCAATGGAAAAGTTTGCGGTGCCATTTGGCTTTAATTTTGTACTGCTATCAAACACATGAATTGCCCTCAGTGCTGCTGCAACCGCTGTGCCAGCATCTGAAAGGCATCTTATATACTAGGTGTAAAAACTGTCTATGATATGGTTTCCTGTTTGCTATGGTAGCTGCTGCACAAGCAGTAGCTCAGAAGAGTGTGTAAGGAGTCTCGAGAGACAGTGGCAAGAAACAAACTCTGTCAGTAATGAAGTCGATGGCAATGAAGTTGAAATTTTTTCTTATTTTGCATAGCTAATCTTGCATCGTCCTAAATCTCATGATACATTTTAAATGAAGCTCGGGGCCAGAGCCAGTACGAGGACATCCTACCTGTTGTAGTCAGGTGTGCAGTATGAGATGCATCTACACTTATTTTGCAAGGTAGCAGTCGATGACTGAGCTGATGTGTCATTTAGTTTCTTGTGGTTAAAGTAGCCTAGATCAGCTTTGGTGATCTGCTTCAGAGTGCTATGTTAAGAGAAAGTACATGCTTTGAATCTGATTTGGCTTCTGATCTTAAGACTCTGTAACATTTCAAATCGCATCTAAAGCTGTCTTCTTACAAATCAAAAGTTGAGTGTTTTATCTCTCAGTTGAATGGAGTCAAGGTTTAGCTGCCTCAGCATTACTTCGGCTTTCTTTAATTTTCTTTTCAATATAACTAACAGTCATATTGAACACAAAGAATACAAAACTATGCTTGTTTTTTATAGCCTCTCACTCAAAAGGAATACATTTGAATTTAATAGATACTTTAATCTGCCATTTTTTGTTTTTTCAGTTTTAATTTTTCAATTGAAATCAATATATTTTTTCATCAGTATCTTAAAAAAATACGCCATTTCATTTTGTGGATGTAATATTTTGCTAAAATATCAATGAAATAGATTTTTCATCATTTTTCATAGACTTTTCATCTGGGGAGAAATTAGAATAGTTTAAAATGGCGACCAAAAGCAAAGAGTACGTCAACAGTGCCATTACGTTCAACGGCTCCAATTGATGTGGCACATGACTAAGTGGTTCAAATTCATACACTACACCAATTTACAAAGATCCTCTATACAGCTGTTCATCGCTGTAGCCCCGCCCACTTCATCAGCTTCTTTTCGCCTAACTTTTTTCGCTTATCCGTTTCCATAGCATTGTTGTGTTTGAGAGTTGATGTACATATTGGCAAATTCAATATGCACATTAAAATAGGTGGATGGAGACATGACTTGTAAGGGTCGTTAACAGTCAGAGGGGACACCCAGTTTGCCATGGTACCTATGTTGGATGCTACATGCGAGTGGACTGACACAACTATCTCAGTTTGACACCCAGCATTGGACTGGTATGAACAGCTTATAATGGATAATACTAGCTAATGTTAGTAAACTTAAGATAGGCAAGACATTGCTATATATCTGATGTTGTTGAGTAAGCTCATTGGCTTTATTGCTACTCACATTTTAATCTACCATTATGCCATGTTATGTCAATTACTGTCATCATAGGTTACAAGTACTACAGCTTTAAACCCACACAAAATGATATGCCACCATCAAATGGAAGTAAGATTATGTTTGGGTAGTGATAATAGCTTTTATAGTAAACAAGCAAAACTCTAGACCATCATCACCACTAATGGGCACTAACACTTGTGTAACATTACCAAGCTGTAGCAGTGAGTCTATCAAAAGAGTGCAGGCAGCAGGAGTCAGAGATAACATCCACAGGCATACAAGCTAACAGGCTAACAAGTGCTGAGTCTACTGTCTGGGCCTGGCATGTGCATGATTCTGGTTGAGCCCCAAAGCTCCCGAGCAGCATCTTCATCAGTCTTTGGCATACAGGCTGCAGTTCAGAGAGTTTAGCAGCAGCCAGGAGGAGTCAAGTCAAGTATACAAGGTAGGACAGATTTGTAGTACTGACTGATCTCAGCAGCAAGCACACAGTTATCTACAGTTATCCCCACACGGGATACGTCGTCTGTCAGTCACTTTGTCACACAGTGCTCAAGTGAGTTCATAGCACTATTTAATGTAGCGCATGCTTCCATTTTATGCCTACACATTGGTGACAGCTCTGGCTCAAGGTATTTATATGTAAAGTTGATGAGGTGCTCTGTCCCACCGTCCATCCCTCTCATGAATGCGTTCAGGGAATCTCTTCAAATTTGGCACCAGTGTTCATTTGGATTGAAGGATCAGGGTCAGAGGTCAAAATACCTAGTAGCTTTTACTAAATTCCTTCAGTGTCATCAATACATTAATGGTCTGGACAGACGTAAATGTAAACTGCCTGCTGTTAGTTTGGTTAGGTATAAGTTTCAAGTTTATTTCATGTATAAGGGGCAAGTTAGGCCGGAGAAGGTGAAAGCTTTTGTCAGTTTCATGTTTATCCTAACAGGCTGCACATACCAGGGTAAATTTAAGTTTTGTACTTTCATACTTTCATGTGAGATCTCTCTAAAAATACAGATTGCCGGGACTTTTAGTCATTACTGGAGGGAACATTCCAAAAACACTGGATCCTACGTTTCTATAATGCAACTTGACAGCATTCTTAATCACCCCCTTTTGCCTGCTGAACACCCACATGTGAGCCACACCACACCATCAGGTTGTAACGCAGGCTTTTGGTTATAGATTTTATGGCCTCCAAGCCCAAGTAAAGCAAACTATGATGACATCATCTGGGGTTTTTTCTTGTCTTTTTGGATAGCTCAGCCCAGAGACACAGAAAACGGCTGTTGCAGCAATCTGAGTAGTACTTGAATGACGTAAAATGTCTGGTGTGCTCCTTAACTTTAGGGATCCACGACTGCATGGACCTGAGTAGCCAAACACTGTTTGTCCATTCAAGTAACATAATCAAGTGAAAAGGACAGACATGATAGTGAGCAGCATCTGTTGTTCTACAATAAATCAACACAGATTTTAATCACCTGCTGAAACAAACAGCTTTTGGTGATGATGAGGCCTGTGGAACAAAAGCTGCTGCAAGCTCTGACTTGACAGCACAGGTGTTGTCTGTTGTTGATTATTTGGACTAATTTCATTACATTTCATGTTGGTGCTTCACCTACAAACCCACTCAGCAAGTTAACGTGGTGCATGTAGAGTATGAATCATTTGCAAACGCTTTTCTCCTGTTGTATGTTTCCCAGTGAGACCTGTTCTGTTCCACCAAGTCTTCATCTGACTGCTTCCTCCTGTAGCAACAAGCTCCATCTTCTCTCAGTCATGTCTCTGTGTATAAGAGCCTCTCCAATCAGTCTGTCAGACAGAGGAGTCTCTCACCTGACTCTACATGACTTGTGTTTGCAGCAGTGTGCATACAGCTGCAGCACACATTACCAGACTACCATCATGTCTGACAGTACTTTTCTGCGATCATACCGCACTGATAAAGAAGACACTTCACCTCCTCTGACTGCTGTTAACGCCTCATCTGAAACCTTGTGTTTCCCCTAAACTCAACTTCTCAGGATGTGAGATCATCTGGCCGAGGGTCCTGTCAACACCCATGTGTTTTCTTTTGGACATTTTGCATCGCATTAGCAATGGTTTGGCTTTGCCTGCATGGATGAGGAATGATTTTGTACTCAGAGGAAGCAGCTGTTCAACATAGCTGCAGATTTCTGCAAGAAATGCGACACAAGACAACGTTTTGTATGGTTACAGGGCCAATGTATGAGAATGTGGTTGGCTCCCAGCAATGTCAGGAAATCCCCATATAGTATCAGCCAGCACATCAAACACAATGTCCCACTTGTGTCCTGTATTACTTCTGCTTAGTGCTTCATTTTGCTCTTCAGAAGAAATTAACCGAAAATCCCCTTAGTGGCATTAAGGAGCTATCACACCGCACCACATGTATCCTCTCTTGTCTTCGATCTACTTTATATTCACCACATATATCGCACAACCTTCTTCTTACCATGACCTTGACTTTAAGTATAAAACGCCTTCTCCGGTAACCTACATCACTCTGCCCTTGTTGCCCCCTTTTTGTGTTTTCTTCCTGGTCTTTTGCTGAACCTCTCGCTGCCCCCTCCTCTCTCCCTCTCAGATCATTTACATTTGCTTTGTTCTGTGCAGATTAAGGTCGCACGCTGATGAAGGCCTCTGGAGCCTCCAAGGTCTCGGGGCCCTCCCAGTCTCATTTGTGAAAATTTCTCTCTGTGTGCATTCACTGCACTTCTACATTTTTACTGTGTAATTCAATCTGGAACCATCACTGGAGTGGAGCCTGGACCACATCCACTACACAGTTTTGGGAGAGGAAATGAAAGTACAGGGCTGAGAGCACATGTTTAGTCAGGCTTATTTTCCATTTCTTGAATTTACCGCTCACTGCTTTGAAACATCACCCTTGTGCTGCAACTTGCAACTTGCAGTAATAACATAACATTTTTCCACACTTAACGCACATTAAGTCACATCGGTGTAAAGCGAGTGTGTTGTCTGGTTGCATGTTGCCTCAATTACTGTTTGGGGTTTAATCAAACTTTAATTATCATTACTTGAAGCTTCTTTATGAATAGTGTGAAAGCAGCACACTGTGGAGTCTGTGCAGAGTCTGGAACCTGTTGAGAAATTGACACAGGATGTGGTGAGTGAAGTTGCTTCTGTGTTTTTTTATGTGTGGTGCAGGTATTACTCATGTTGCGGACACCGAAATCAGTTTGGATGATCACATTAGGGGATGAAAAAGTCCTTAGAAGGTAAATAGCTATATTTAAAGGCATAGATATGTCTAACGGTTACTGTGCAGTTAGATCTAGATTATGGTTAGGGTCAGAGTAACCCTCTTTCCTTGTGCATGTGTGGCTACACGAGTGTGTGTGTGTGCGTGCATCCGCAGTTGTGAAAGTTTAAAGCGAGATGATGATGTGTGTGTGTGTGTGTGTGTGTGTATGTGAACTCAGAGCAGTTCATGCTGACTAATAAACGTCCATGCTAACGCCTGCTTCTAATGCAATGTAAGCATTTGGTAAGCCTTTTTAAACAAAGGCTAACTGGATCCTCTTCCTCTACTGTACTGCTACTGCAGAAATATTTTTTTCAAAAATGGGCTTTTTCTTTCATCAACTCTCAGCAGTTTTACTTATTCAAAACAGTCATATTTGCGCCAGATTTCTTCAGTCTCTGGATTTTAGTCCTTAGTTTGGTTCTAAAATCCTCGATCCCAAAAGTGCTGGATCCTACACTTTCCACCCTTTCAGTACACCCTCCCTAACTGGTAAACAACAAGGCCTTTTGGTCCCCCAGTTCTTGCATTTCTTTTTTCCATTAAAAAGCCCAATAGAGCAGGAAAGCAGGAGGAGCTATTTTGGGTTCCCCTGGTTCCAGAAGTAAAAATCCCTTTCATCGGTCTCGTATACAAAGTGATGTGAGTCACAGCTGAAGTACTTTCAAAGCTCGGACAGGCACAAAACTGTCCTGGTTGAATCACTGTGGTGCATTCAGAGGTGTATAGTGTAGTGAATCTTGTGTTCACGTTTTTTGTGAGAATCTGTTTGTGCAGTCCGTGTTACTTCACCCTAAGTGCATATGTAGACACAGGATGTATTGTATTGTATGTTCAAATACTTTGTATTTTATGTGTTGATGTGCTCTGCCCAGCACAAATTTGCATCTAATGATGTTTTCTTGATGACTTTATATGGATAGTGGAAAGTTGTGTTGTTTGATAGCACATGGTAAAAAAAAAAATGGTTATGAGATCATAGCTACCAAAGCATCAGAGCTACCAAAGGTTGCTGAGACAGGTCTGTTACATGCGCCGTGAATGGCTCAAGATTGCAGTGTCCCGGCAACAGATTCAGCAATCTGCTGTTTAAATTATTATAGTTTAATATAGTCAAATTGTAGGTCAAAGCACTTTGAAAAGCAGTCGAGGTTCGTGGGTTTCGTAGCACACAGAACCACCTTCCCTGCCGCAACTGATGCACATGAATGTTACATTACCCAGAGGAATCCCATGTTTCTGCAGTGAGAATCAGCTCATCCCTCTGACAACACAACATCTTCCCAGACTGAGTTGTATGCTGCTTCACATCATGGGTGAACTGGCTCAGTTGTGTAAAAGTTGTTACCATCCCCCCTCAGCATGAGTGAAGAGTACAGGTAACCCACAAACCAACCGTGAGAAACTGTTGACACATCAACAAACCACGAGTTGAGCTGCAAAGCACATCATCGGATCTCCTTGTGGTGGATCTCCAACTGCATCCGACTGTGACTCTAGTTCACCTGTTTGACCTTTTTCCTTTTTAGAAGACGTGTTCAGCTTTTTACAGTATGTTTAAAAGAAAATCAGTGGCACATTTGCTTGTGTAGTTGATCATTACCTTTTCACAGACAACCACTACCCTGACCTCAGGGCAATGACTGTCCTTCATTACTGCTGTTAGTCATCACCTCTTGTCTTCCCATCCCCCATCCTTCATCGTTCTTCCCTCACATTCCCATCACTGTGCCCTCTTACTGTCCATTCTGCGCTCTGCCCCCATCTCGCTGTCCCTCCTATTAAATCTCCCTATCTGGTGACACTGTCCCTTTTGGTCTTGTCGCTCTGGCCTCATTTGTCCTCCTCCCCCTGACTCTTTCATCCTCTGATTCTGGTCTCAATAAATCTACCTCTCTTGCCCCCTGTTACCCTCTTGTCATCCACCTCTGCTCTTACCATTGTCCTCCGTTTCCTCTTTTTTTTCCCCTACTATCTTCTGCTCAGGCCGGTTCACCGATGGATCAGCATTCATACCAGAAACCCAGGGGATTCCATGGACACATCGACCCGACTGACATCCCCGCTGAGTGCAGCCATTCGATGCTGATGCTGATGCGCTACATGCAGCTGTAGAGCAGCAAGGCCAAGGAGGTCAGGGGTGAAAGGTCACAGACTACAAGAGCCGGAGCAGGTTCTGAGGTTGAGAGGTTTCAGGAGGATACGAGACCACGAGGATCCGAGAAGAAGCAGGGTGCAGGAAGTAAGGTCTCGGTGACAGACCAGGGTCAAGTGGTCAAAGATGATGACATCACATGGAAAGCTGAGGAGGGAGAAGGGGAGTCTGGCTGAGTATGAATCGCAGATGAAAGGTAAGTCGTGTGCGTGTTTGCACCTGCGTGTGTGCATGCATGTGCTTGTCTTTGCCCTCTATCACACCTCTGTTTGTGCATGTGCACTTTGTTGTATGCATGAATGCGTATAAGACAGCACATGTGCATTCATGCATGAATGCACAGTTGCTTTGCACAGTCATCCAGCCATATACTCTCTCTGAATGCATTTGTGTAGATATACAGTATATGTGCTTAGAAACAATGTCAGGAACTGATAGAGTCACCTTTGTTTGGAGCTCGATGATGAGTTCCCCCAAGTCCATAGGTCAGGAAAAGTTATTCAGCCCATAAAGGAGCCTTTAATCAGAGAAAACATGACCATGACCAGTACTGGCATCACAAGATTTTTACATGACAACAGCTGTGTGTGCGTCATGTGCTGTGTTTTGGAGCGTGCATGCTGTGGCTGGCTGGCTCTCTGTACTGTACTACAAGGGTGTATTTATAGTCAGTATTAGTGATGCTGTCTCCTCACATCCAGTCAGCCCAGGGCTGTGTACTCACACAGAGACAGAGAAAAAGAGTAAAGAGGGGAAAGATGGAGTGGGCAGAGTGGTTGAGGGAAGCGGGGCTGGACTGGGCGGGAGGGAAAACGAGGAAGATAAAATGGGAACTGAGGACGGGTAAGAAAAGAAAAGAAAGGGAGAGGTGAGAGAGCAAAGCGAGGGCGCTGTTATTTGAGAGGATGATGTTTGTATTAGCCTTTTCACATCAAAAGTGCAGCACCGGGGCACAACGCTGCTGCATTAATTGTGCTTGTGTGGAAGGATGTGCGTGCTACAGGGTTATATCGGGTCAGTGTGTGATAACGCATATGCTGCTGTCAAAAAATCTGTAGGACACAATCGATCTAAATCAGTCACATCCACAAATGACATCGCAGACATTTTATTCAATGTTATGTAAAAAAAATCATTGTTATATATTATTGTGTGAATGATCCATGGGAGCTATACACATCATTTGCTTACATTCCTTATACAGGCACTGTTTGTCTCCTTACTGTACACACTGTGTGCCTGTGTATGCATCTACAAGCAGGAGCAGGTGTGATGTACATGCATCAAATGTATTTATTCATCTTTTGTTGTCATATTTATGAACATGCAACATGATGCTTAAAGACATGAAATACACATACCATAAAGACAGAAGATAAATACTCTCCCTGGTGTTACAGAGCAAAGGCCGCTCTGCAGTACAGGACATGCATACAAATACATACATGCATGCATTGATATGCATGTACATTTCTGTTTTCTGTGTCCCCCTTGTTTTAATAAAAGTAAACATCTAACTATAAAAGTAACCAACTTCAAAGACAGTACACTGCTGTAAGATATACTATATTTTAGAGATAAACTATACAGAGAACCATCATCATTTCAGGCGACAACTTATCAAAATATTCTTATGTAGAATCATCTTTACCGTTCTCCCAAACCAAGAGACTTCTTGGCATTCCTAAACAGTGTGATGATTATTTCTCAAGAAAACAACAACAACAACAACAAAAAAAAAACACTGGAACATAATTCGCTCCATGGAGATGCCAACAATTAAAATCGGTGGAGTAGACTGTTCTCTGGGAATCTATTTTTAATGCTGCTCAGTAATGATGATAAGTATTTTTAGAAGAAAGTTTAACATCACTCTCAACTGTGCTCTTGTTAATTTAAGTATTTAAGGCTGTACCTCTACAGGAATGTAACATATGACATATGTACCTTTGTTAGGAGTGATGATGTTGATGACATATGTTACCTATAAGGAGATATACTGATATTATTATGTATAGGCTATCTTCATATTTTGGCAAATTGGTCTCAGAAAACAGTATAGATGCATTAACGTACATATTTGTTTGGGCTAGACATATACATATACGTAACTGTGAAAATAATTTCAGTTTCTAATAGGTTTTCATATATATATATATATTTTCATATGGAAATTCAGTATATGTACATATATTACATTTGTGAACGAGAATATCCTCAACTTGTCTTGAATGATAAGTGACTGGGGGTCAAAATGCATAATTCTTGTTGGGTAAATACTTTATTTCTGCATGGAGCAAAGACTTTCAGTTTAGATATGGAAAGAAGAAGAAGAAGAAGAAGCTGCTAAATCAAGGTGTGAACATACCAAGTTCACCAAAAGAAAAAACCTGTTCACTGCACCATCCATGTGTGTCCTTGCGTCACCGTGTGTCCAGGCTTATCAACACGTATTTACTGAAATGACTGTCTTCCATTTCCTCCCTGTCCCTCTCTGTCACCCTGTGTGTGTCAGACCTGCGGGCCCAGCTGACAGACCAGATCAAGATTTTAGATTCTCAGGTGGAGGTGAAACAGCAGCAGCTCTCAGACCTCTCCGAGTTTCTCCGGCGTCGAGGTGACATCGAGGCTGAATACGCGCGTGCCCTCGATAAACTCACCGAGAGGTTCACCCACAAGACTAAAAAGTAAGTGTGTGTACTGCGTGTGCAGTGGACGTCAGTGTCTTCCCTCTCTCTCAGGTGATTCTGAAAGTGTTGTAGTTTTCCAATGAGGATGTTTGTTGATTCCTCTCCAGGAAGGAGCAGTGGGGTCAGTCTGTGTGTCAGGTCTGGTCTGTTTTGCTGAGTCAGACTCGTCTGGAGAGTCGAGAACATGCTGCACTGGGTGACACCTGCTGCAACACGCTCACACAGAGACTGGTGCACAGTACAGAGGACACACACCGTCTGCACAAACGGGTTAGTGGTGGTTTTATTTGCGTATTGACACATGCAAACCTCAAAGCACCTTTATAGATCCTCATATGGACGTCAAATGACAATATGGCATGATGATGAGAGTAAGATTTTATTCATCAAAGTCTGCCAAATAGTGCCAAGGAAAATAATCTGATATCTGAGAATGTGATATTTCTTTGTTTTAAACAAATTTGCAAAAATTTCAAAAAAAATTCAGATTTTCTTTTTGTCATCAACAGTCATTTGGCAAACTCAAAAAAATTAAAGGGTTGGAATATTTTTCTGAATGTAGTGTCGACTGTATGTAGTTGTATGTTCTTGATATCTCAGTTAAACCCGGTGAATGAAAACCCATCATTGATCAGTGGGCCAAACCTTTAATTGAATAGGTCATAAAACAATACTTTTTCTTTAACAAGTCTATATTTTTAAATCAATCACAGTTCATTTCACTTTATTTCAGGAGTTGAGCTAATGTAAGTTTCACTCCATTCTGTCAGCTCTGTCTCCTGAGAGAAAAATAATCCTTCATGAATTCATGAATGCATAAATTGATAAAGATGGGGGTTTTTTTTCCAGTGCTGCCACTTTCATTTTTTAATAAAGCACAGCACTCAAATGACTCGAGCTGTTAGTCGCCAACGATGAAAGATGAACAAACTCACCAAATAAGCTCTTTAAGTCGACATGCACCGAACACAAAGAGAATCTTCATTTAAATCCCCCTGTAATGTATTTGTCCTGTTATCTGTCTCCGTACCGCAGTGGCATCTGCAGTCTCATTCATTTTATAAAGTACACAGACTCATCTTGCTCAAATTACTGGTTGTCAGACACACTCTCGCTCTGTACCTTCTCAGAGATGAAAAGTGAGCAGAATTTTAATTAAGCCTCCACAGTTTTCAGAGAAGCTAAGAGGTTGTTGTTAGAGTCAATGCCAAGTAGAGCAAGACCCTTTTAGCTTCTCTAAAATCACTGTTGGCAGTAAACTCAATTTGTTACTGTTGAAGTAGGACTGTGCAATTGGCTGAAATAGCACCAGAAGTGATGATGGAAAAATTTGAATAAAAATGCTAAATGAAATATTATTTTTCCAACAGGAAATCTTTCTTTAAAAGCAGTTCTTAATATTAGATAGTTTGTTATTTAATTTTTGTAAGTTAATTTTTGAAAAAACATAAAAGAATATTTCAATTTTAGGTGAAACGATAAGAAACTTAACTTTCAGCTTAGCTAAAAACTGGAGACAGCTAGTCCGACCCTTCCCAAAAAAGCAGGAATAAATGCGCCAACCATCACCTCTAGATGATTCTAATAATACATTATATCTGTATTTTTTGTCCCAGGAAAGACTTAAAAATGTAACATTAAAGTTTTATGGGATGTTAAGTGCTAAAAAGAAGCTAAGATAATCACCTACTGCTACTAATCATTAGTCTTCTAATGTAACTCTTAAATAAAAATAAATAACAAAAAATAAACAAACATAAAATAACAAGAAACCCCAGTGAGGATAAGCGGTATAGAAAATGAATGAAAATGACAAAAATGTTTTTGGTTAACAATTGACTTGAAATTGAAATTTCAGAGCAAAGAAGTTGGCATCCAGATGCAGGATGAGCTGCTTAAGGTCACCACTGAACTCCAGACGGTGAGTACCTCGTTGCATTAGCCCACATGCAGCTATGCAAAATGTTCTTGTAATACAGCAGCAACAATGCTAACGTGGGGTTTTGTGCTGTGTGACCTTTGTGCCGATGAAGGCTCTGAAGACATACAACCAGTACCACACAGACTGTCTGATAGCTGAGGGCAAGCTGAAGGAAGCCGAGCGGCTGGAGGAGAGACACACGGGCAAGTCAGCCGAGCTCGGCCTTGGCCAATCAGGAGGACAGAGGCGGAGCTCTGTGAAAAAAATGGAGAGATTAATGGAGAAGGTGAGTGTGTTAATGTGTAAATGAAAACAAGAACATGTGACAGGAAGCCATGGAGAGGTCCTCCTGCAGAACAACCGACCATTTCCTGTTCTTGTTGTCTCATCTGCGTGGACTTCACAGTTTTACAAAAGCATCCCTCTGTACATTTTGAGTCCGATGCTGTGGCTGCTGCACATGATACTATAATGATGATAATGATGATGATGATAAATTGTCATGTCATATTAACACATGGGTTTGCGTTCTGATATATGTTATCTTATTTTTGTTTTGGTTTGTGTGTGTCTATACACAGAGGCATGGTAGAGTGCAGGAGACCCAGCTGAAGTGCACCAAGGCTCGTAATGACTACCTGCTGAATTTAGCAGCAGCCAATGCAGCTATGAACAAGTACTACCTGCAGGACGTGAGCACTCTCATCGATGTAAGAAACATACAATTTGTGTGTTCTTTTTTGTGCGTTTATGAAAGCGAGAGTGGTTGCGGCACTCTTTCCTGTTATTTTCTGAGGAACCTTCTCTTCCACACCACAACTACCACATTGTTTTGTAAATTCTTTCTGTGCCGTCCCCCTCCTTCTCACTTCCATTTCCTCCTTCCTGCATCCTCTGTCCTCTCACTCCTTTCCCACCTGGCAGTGCTGCGACCTGGGCTTCCATCTCTCCGTGGAGAGGGTGATGAGGTGCTACCTGGCCAGCAGGTTGCGCATCCAGAAGACGGAGGAGACGGGGCTTAAGCAGCTGGAGGCAGCTGTCACGTCTCTGGACCAGGGCGGAGACAGAGATGCGTTACTACAGCAACATGACGCCGCCTTCTGCCTTCCCTTCAGATTCAACTACCACCCGCATGAGGGAGACCAGGTAAAATCACATACCCTCGTACAGGTGTAAGTAACATGTGGCTCTAACTTGAGTCTTAGCATTATATGAGGTTTTGTCATCTTAAAAAACAGTGGATTGTCAATAAGAGGGTCAGGGTTTAGCAAACACTAACTCGTATCCATATTTCATAGTGTGCACAATCCTTATTTAAAGGCATGCTTCCACAAGAGCTATAGATTGCATGCAGACCCTGTGGACTGTGGATTTACTAACAATAAGTGGTTGCACTCTATTGTCTGCAACCATGGACTGTACCCTGCTAAATTTACAATGTCAGCCTTAGGTTCCTGACACAACAACAACAGCCTCCCGTGAAAACCCTTTGTCTTTTTTTTGTGGATTGTTCAACTGAAATCACTTTTCAATCGTTTTTACAGTAGATTTTCATGAGCAGTGAATAAAATCACAGAATTCTCTTCGAACAACATCTCCTTGGTTTGAAGGTGAAGATGCCTCTCAGTGGTTTTGTGTGTGTTTCAGGTGTGCGAGGTGAGTGCAGAGAGCCAAGTGAGGTACGAGCTAGAGACCAGGTTCCAGCAACTCCAGTCCCGACTCGCTGCCGTTACCTTGGAAACGGAGGAGGTCAGCTAATTATTACCTCTGCCTGATTCCATAATGTGTATTCCATCTGTCTGTCCATCACTTACTCAGTCAGTGACAATGTGCTTAAAGTATGAACATTGAATTAAAGAAACCGTCTTAACAAAATCAATATTTTCTCTCCTTCTCAGATCAGTAAAACACTCAAAGCCACACTCACAGCCCTGCTGGACAGCATGTGTGACAGTGAGTGCAACCCCTCCCCTGATGTACCCAGCAGCCTATCACATGAGCCACCTGGGGGAAGTAGTGCCCCAAAACTTACCCTTGCCAAGCGTCGAGCCAATCAGCAGGAGACAGAGACCTACTATTTTACAGTGAGTCAATGTAGAAGGCAGATCTTAACTGATGTACATCTTTTAGTTTATAGAATTAGACCTTTTCAGATTTCTTGGTGATTTACTGTGCTTTATGCTACTTTTTCACATCAAGAACCTCTACAGTGGCAGAAATTAGACCACAGACCCAGATTTAATGAGATTCAGTCCCACTATCACCCATCTGATTGGATCGTTTCTTTTAGATGTTTTATTACAGAAAGTGTTTGAAGCCAAAATATTCATACATTCTGCTATTGTGTTACCTTTGGTTGAAATTATAGTGAAAATAAATTAAACCCCTCTTTGTTGGAGCCTCTGGGAACCCTCTCAAGGACCCCAAAGAGGTCCCCCAGACCCCAAGTTGAGTTTGAAAACCACTGATCTGAATGATGTTTCCAGAGCTTCTTCACTCTGTCGAGGATTAAATGCTGAATCTAGATGTTTGTTCTTATCTCAGAAAGTGAAGGAGTTCCTCACCAGCAGTTCTCTGACCTCCAAACTTCAAGCCAAACATGACCTTCTACAAGATGCCATACAGAAAGGTACTGTTATTCTACAGTGTTAGGTGACTGGTAGGGTTTATGCTTGAATCTGTGATATGATGCCTCTGGTAACTCAGAATTCCCCAAAGTTAAAATAGCACAGCTGAACCAGGGTTGTTGTCTTCGTTTTTTCTTTTTTTTTTTACTTCCTCTCATACTTCTTCCTTGTCAAACCTGCCTCAACCTGGCTTCGAGCCACTAACCTCAAGCAGTGGAGAGAAGTGGGCTACAGAGTCACTTGAGGGCATTTATCAAACCTCACACAGCTCCCTCTGGAGTCACAAAAGGCCTTTTGTCACATATGCAGCAGTACGCCCCAAGACTTGTACACACAGTTTGATGTGCAAAAATCCATTCCCCTTTAATACTGCGACACATTCTTTGCACCAGGGCCCTGAAACAAACCCTGTGTACACTCTCACTTGTTTTTCTGTCTCTTTCTTCCAGCTGAGGCCGTCGACAGTGACCCTTCCAGGTAAACAATGTATTTACACAGCCGAGAGTTAAGAGAGTGTGACTGAGAGGCTCAGAGACATGGAGAGAGCAGAGAGGACAAGAGGAAAGAGACCGACTGACCAAACTTAAGCCAAAGTGTTGATTATTTTTGGAGGGTGGAAATACTTCAAGTGTTACTGATCATAGCAATTAGATCTTGAGTATTAATACGCACTTGTAAAATGGCATCATGCATCTTATTTATTATATTTCCCAGAACGCAATGTGCTCGGTCAGTGCGTGTTCGGAAGTCCAGACCTGTTTCCCAATTCTGCCACACACTCTTCACCACAGACATACTCTCCTACATACAGGTAACACTCATACACACACATGCAAATGAAATAGACCCTTGTGTTAACCTCCTTTTGATTTGCTTGCTGCACTGTGCCACTGTTCAACCCTCCAAGAGGAAATTATTTACAGAGTCCTGTCACACTGATGTAGGAGAATAGGAGTAGGGTGTGATGTGGGGGGGATCTTGCCGCAACTGCACACACTAACCCTCCATACTCCCAGTGTATTTACTGCTGCCTTCATGTGTATGGTCATGCTTATAGCTTACTGCTGGCTTTCTCTCCTTTCAGTCCATTCCCTCCTTTTATCTCTCCCTCTCTTGTGAAAGGGATTAAAACGCACTGGCCTCTTTGCTGCCTCCTCTCTCGACTCCTCTATTGAGTGTGTGTGCTTGCGCGTGCGTGAGTGTGTGTGTGTGTGTGTGTATGTGCTTATGTGCGGCCTCTTCCCACTGCTCCTAAATCTTTATTCCCCCTTATTTCTCACACTCCCGTTTTTATAATCTCTGTTTTCTTCTCTTTCTTCACTCTGCTGTGCTTGGCTTGGTGCAGAAGAAGAAGGAGAATGTCTCGGACACAGGTACTGGAGCCCAACTGCGACTGCTTATGTACACCGAGCATGATGCTGGGCTGTAGGGGACACTTTTTTAACTGGGACATTTTGGAGTTTTAGCAACCTCTACAGTTAAAAACTTAAAGGAACAGTTGAACATTTTAGATAAATCTAAGCTGTTTAACAGCTGCTGTCTGTGATGCACTCATAATTATGTAACTCTGTGCTGCTGAGCTGTCTGAAAGTGGTGAAATGCTATTTTAGTCCTCTCTGGGCAGCAGGCCCAGCAGTTGTTGACCAATATTTTTAGTATCTTTCCATTTAACATGTTTTTTAACATGTCTTAGACATGCAAGAAAGTTAAATGGTGGAAATACAGACACATTTCTGTTTTAGTGAATTGCCGTGTTTTAGCTGATGTTGATTTCCAGAATTATGTCTATTAAAAAAACATTTACTGAAGAGAAATAAGCACCCAGGTGCAACCCTGTCAGGCACAAAATAGATTTGTTTTTCTTGAGAAAATAGAAGAAAACAAAGTTACAAATGCCAGGTTTCTTCCTCCTGTTACATCATTCCAGTTCAACATGACAATGAACTTCAATGCTAAAATGGTGAAATGGTTCAATTTTGCAAAATATTCCAATCCCCATTACCATTTTCTATTTGCAATTTCAAATCGTGCATTGTGCATTAAGCAGGTTAATGGAAACAAACTCAGTGACAGTAAGCATTTTACCTACATCTATCTTGCATAAACCAAAAAGATCTTTTATTTTATTGCTATTATCACTTGTCTCCCCCTGCTCTGCTAACCTCATTAATCCCCTCTTTGTATTTATTCGCTGTTTTTTGTGTCTTCCTTTACACATTGTCTCTTGCTGTTACGATTTTCCTTTTTACACCAACCTCACCTTCCTCGTCTTTGTGTGCATCTCGATCACCATCACCACTGTCCCTTCTGTCTTTAACACTCTCTTCTCTTCTCTCCTCTAATCGCCTTTCTTCTCCAGAGCTCTGGGCAGCAGATTCCTGTGGTGGTTGAAAGCTGCATCCGTTTCATAAACCTTCACGGTGAGTCACTTTTTATGATGTAGCACTAAGCCATGCTGGGAGAGCTTTGGACGCTGTGCATGAGTAGGAGGAAGTACTTGTTCGTGTATATGTATGAGGCGTCCATGAACATTTAATGTAATGTGTGTGTCTGTGTGTGTGTGTGTGTGGGTCAGGCCTCCATCACGAGGGGATATTCAGAGTTCCTGGGTCACAGCGGGAGGTTAACCTCATCAGAGATGCATTTGAGAGAGGTAAGTGATGACTTCATCCTATAACAGCGTTTTTCCTTCAGTATAAAGGTAAAGCCACTGAAACTGCATCACTTTCTCCTCTAAAGAACAGGAAAATACACATTTCAGTTTTAACACACACTCTAGGTCTTTACGTGTTAATGGATTCGTGCCAGTCAAAAGAAAACCTTCAGACTGCATTTGTATGTTCATGGACAGCAGAGAGAGAGAGCTCACCTGAAAAAACCCAGTCAAAGGCTTTATCATTGAAAGAATCCTCAAAACATGAAGGAACCACATGTAGTGCATGTGCCAAACAGGTGGGGAGGTGGGAAGCCAGTGAGGGATTGTGTCTTTGCTGCAGCATCACTGCCTCCTTAACTCTTAACTTAGCAGGTGAAACTAAGATGATCAATCAGTCAACTGATAATTATTATTGATTTCTTCTTTTATTTGTGTGTCCTTGAAGTATACACTCATGGGTCAGGGCTAAGGAAACACAAAGCTATCATCACAAATAGTGTAACTGATTACTCATCACAGTGAGTAATCCTCTTTAAACCTTCAGTCATCAGTTTGCCGCAGCCAAACACAGGGTGGTGGCGGTTTGTAAAAACCAAAACAGTGAATTAAGAGTTCAGTTGCAATGAGTGGCCAGGTGTTGAATCTGTGGGTTTGTCTCTATGAACAAACCCTTTCATGTGCAGGCAGTGGTTTGATTCATTGTTGTTACAGAAATATTTATCATAGTTGGTTTGAAGAAAAGGAAAATGATTGCAGCTAAGATGGTCCACACTTAAGGGCTGTAGTAATGATCTATTAACTGAACATTATTTAACTAACAATAATTTTGTTTTCTATTGACTTTTTATGTTGAATTGCACAGGGTTTTGCTTGAATAAAATAAGTTATTTGTTTATTAAGTGTAGATGATGCACAAAGATAAAGTTGAAATATGGAACATATAAACTAAACATATCTTAATACCTGGAGAAAAGACAGGTTATGAGAAAACAAGCTCTTTATCAAGATAACCTGTAGATTATACAATTCATTTGACATATGCTTTCTTTTATTGTCTTATTATTCTTACTAATTTGATTTTACAGGAACACAATTTTACACCTTATTTTAGTGTCCTGTGCTTTTGTTCAGCAGCTTTATCATTGATACAACATGTTTGAAAGAGAACATGAGTCAGTATTGGTACATGGGTACAGTCATCACACATGTCTGTTTTAACTCCCTGTAGGAGAAGATCCTCTGTCAGACAGTGAGTGTGACCTGGACTCTGTGGCCGGCGTGTTGAAGCTTTACTTCAGGGGCCTTGAGCCTCCTCTCTTCCCTTACGACAGCTACTCTCAGCTGCTGGAGTGTGTCCGTAAGAACCCCCCTTTCCTCTTATGTAACTTCAGTGTGTGTGTGTGTGTGCATTGGTTTCACTTCTGCTCTTTTCATGTCTGCTCTCAGTTACGTTTTTCAGTTTATTTACATATAATCTGGTTTCCAGGTTTTTACTGAACCTCAGTCACTCTCGCTCTCACTTACACACATTTAAATGTGGGTAAATCTTTTACATATGAATAGATCAGATAGTTGTATAATGTGGCTTTGTGCAGCAAATACTTACTGCACCACTAATTCACACATTTTGAACAGTGTTTGTGAAATTCTGAAATTGTTGCAACTTGCGCTGTCTCTCCTTGTGCACCTCACTGTTTAGTTTGCTCCTTGTTGTTCTCTCTATCACTGTCTTCTTTTATCGTTACTGTTACTCCTGTGGGCATGCACCCAGATCTGTTGCATACATAACCAAAGTTGTGAACTGGCCTGCAAGTTGTTTATTGCCCTGGGGATATTTAAATTAACAGTCAGTGGCCTCACAGATCCAACACACTCTTCAACTCAAAAGTCTAAGTACTTGTCACATTATTTCTCTAAGTATTGCTCCTCTTCTCTTTCCTTTCTGTCATGATCAGAAATCGAGGGTGAGACAGAGAAAGATGCCCAGATTAAAGCGATTGTCTCCACCTTCCCACGGCCTCTCCTCATCGTGATGCGTTACCTTTTTGCTTTCCTTAATCAGTAAGCTACTACACAACCCAGCATGGGGTATTCTTATTCTTCTATCATCTGCTAAGATCATAAAAGTTCATATCCGTGCCAAAAATAACAAGCAAATTGTGTGTGTGTGTGTGTTTTCCCAGTGTGTCTCAGTATAGCGATGAGAACATGATGCAGCCCTACAATCTGGCCGTCTGCTTCGGCCCGAGCCTGCTGAGAGGACTGGATTCTGATGACGCTGTTGCTAGGCAGCCACAGGTTAATGATCTCGTCAAAACCATGATCCTCCAACACGACATCATCTTCCCTGGCCAATCAGAACTGCCAGGCCCTGTCTATGAGAAGCACATGACTCTTGAGCAGGAGTACTGGTGAGAGCTGCGTCATCAAACGTTGTATTAGTTGTGACGAAATTCTGTCAACATCAATATGTAAGTGTTGCAAATATGAGTCAGATGATGTAACTTTGAAACTGACAAATTGTAGTAAGAGCAAGTTTTCAGGTGAGTCTGAAGTGACTGACTACATAATAAATCATCTTGATTGCTAAATGATTAAATGGAGTATAAAGCTTCCACACTCCCAGGTCAGTGGTGATCTGGTGTAGGCTGTATTTCTTGTTTTGGGTATTTTATCTGAAGTGTTGATACCTGTAAGAACATATTTGTGGTTTTAACACTCAAAAACATATTGTCATCAGAAGAGACATATTATAGTTTTCTGGATGATCGAATGAAAAAAATTGCAGATTTCTAGAAAACATGCTGATAAATCCAAGTTTTGAAGATAGGCTAAGTGTGGCAAGTGTTTCCTTGTGACATCACAAAGTTACATTAGTCACAACTGGTTGTTTTAAGGCTCAGTCTCTGAATACAGGCTGTGTGAATTTCTCTGAGGACTGAGGTTTTGTTACTTTCACAAAATCTAGACCTGCTTACTCATTAAAAAAAAAAGAAAAACATGGAAATCTCACTTAATGCAATACAGAACCTTTAATCTTACTCCCATACTCCACCATGTCGACTTATTTCTGTCTTCTGACAGCTCGTAGTAAATGAATGACTGTGCCAGATCCTGGCTTACATGTTAGAGTTTAATACTCGGTTGATTCCAAGTGTGTAGAGCAGCTTCTCCTCAGCCCATCTTTTATATGGCTCATCCTCTTGAAACAGAATTTCATGCCACACCAAAGGCATTTCAGTGCAGCTTGCTTTGCTTTGTGTAAAAACTGCTTAATACTATTAAGCTGATTGCTCACTGAAACTGAACACAAGCCTCCAGCCAATCGACAGTGTCCATGGAAACCTCCATCACTCCCAAAATTAGCTTTCAGCGAATTCAATAAAATTGTCTGTTTCTCCACAAAAGCATTTATAAAATACACTTTTTGACATGTGACTGTGTGATTAGCACTGGCAGTGATTTGGCCTCTTGTTTTTTTCTTAGGGTCATTTGGAAAATCTCATAGTGGTATTATTCATTACTTACCTAGTGTGACATTGCATAAATGAAGTGAAGAATTGTTCTATACAAAGAAAGAGTGTGTTGTAACAGCTAGTGTGTGAGGAACTGTGCATGAGCGCTGACTTTTTGTTTTCTGCTTGTCTACAGTGAACCAATCACAGAGGAGGGAGATGGAGAGACCGAGCATCTGCCCAATGAGGATGGTGAGTGCACACACACACACACACACACACACACACACACACACACACAGACATACACGTACATACCACTTCTAGGGATATTACACATTTTTATTAATTTCCTTGTGATGTACCCCAACCCTAACCATAATCATTACTTGCCCAAGCCCAGTCTCAACCAAAACCTAACCTTACCCCCTGACCCAAAATTTAGCTTTTTCCCAAATAGGGGTACAACACACCCACATACACACACACACACAGGATGTTCCTGTGTCCCAATTCAGGGGCCACATCCTTCTTAGACTGCATTTCTAGACAAATTGCATCAGAGCAGTGCATCTTGGTCATCCCATTTCAAAAGCTTCTTCAAATGCAG
>OMNW01032459.1:32012-59961 GCA_900303245.1 Selene dorsalis
CCCCCCCCCACCAACACCACCATGTCTCCTCTTCACATTATTAAAAACTCATCAAATGAAATTAGTAGACCCTACTACTTGGACTATTCCCTGCTTTAATTATATGAAAGACAAATTTTAATTGTAGTTTGATCATATTACATATTGATTATTATGATGAAGGCCTGCTTTGTACAACAGCAGGCAAGAGCTGAACCGATCAGAGGGAGAAGACGAAGTCAACGTGAGTGATGAAGAGATGAGTGAGGGGAGATCAAACAGAATCAGACAGACACAGAAACTATGAGGATACAGATGGACACAGAGAGACAAGATGGCAGCCCACCACCCTCCCAGGCTGCTGTGCCATAACCTGTTGCCAACCCAAGAACGACTATCCAGATTTGCCACTGCTGTTTGCTGACTCATCATAATGTCAAATCATTAGTTTAGACTTGTCCACTGACCCACTACCATGTGTGTGTGTGTGTTTCATTGTCTCAGTTTCTGTTTTAAGACAGGACCCCAGTGCTGTAACAAGATCTTTTAGACCCATCCACTCCTCCTCCAAAAATAACCCCACACAACGAGTAAGAGGCTCACATTAGCACTTCTGCCTCTGTGTAAATTCTTCTGAGCCAGATCAGCTCTGAGGGACATTGTGATTAAGCGGCTGAACTGATCTCATTGACATTTCAGATTAGCGCTCTCTGCGGGGCTCCCTGGCACACCTCTCTGCCAGTGTCTCTGTCACTGATACAGGATTAAGAAAACTCTTTAAAGTAAGGTAAGTCAGACATGATTCATCATTTTTTCTTCTGCTCCTGTCCCAGCCGTGGCCCTGCACAGTGGTTTCTCAACTGCATTACAACTACATTTTGTCACCTTGCAGCACCTGTTTCATAGATCTGATACTTGCAAGTTAATTGAAAGGCTTTTAATCAACTGTTGAGACTTTTACTCACCTGTTATTTTATATTTATTACTCATACAATCGATTGCATCCAGCAATTCTCTGATTTAGTAAAAGCTAAATTAACTTATTGCTATATTCCCTGTAAATAAACAAGGAGAAAAACATTATAAACTAACACAGACCGACCACATGTGTATGTTTCATTTTTGACATGTAATTTTAAAATTACCAGCAGCTATTTACAGATTTTGGTATGGCTTCTTTTTTGGGGGGCTAAAGAACAGGTGGTGGAGCCAGTGCTCAGTTTGCTCTTACACTCTGCAGGCCTGCAATCTGCTGCAGGAGTGTGTGTTATGTGTGTGTGAGTGTGCACTGGTTTTTACAGTGTAAAAGCCTGCAGGTATCCCACTTCAGTTTACCGTCTATGCTCATGTGTGTGCTCCCCTCCCTGCAGTGAGGATGATGATGGTGAGTGACGACTGTCTCGTGGAGTGTAAGATTGATGATGACAGTGAGGAAGATGACGGAGGAGGAGAGCAGATGAACACTCCTCCTCCTCCTCCAGAGTTTGCATCCAAGGCCCCAACTCCAGCGCCCAAACCTCCAACCCCTCCCACAGAGCCTGCTACGCCCTCACCCACCCATCCTGTCAACAGGGACCCTTACGGCATCAACAAGCACCTACAGGTTTATATTGTGTGTCATGGTGGTGACACATGTTGCCTCCTGAGAGTCTCATAATCAGTATTGTGTCGCCATACAGATCTTTGAGATTGAATAGTTCATTGTTGAGGCTGAATTGCACCAACAGGGTTTGACTTTTAAATCACTTTAAATTACAGTTTAGGTTAAAAATCTTTTGCACCAAACTAGTTTAAGTAAAACTCAAACTTCTCTTTAAACTCTTTAGATTAAGTTTAGTTTGGTTGCGCCAACACTCGAACCTCCAGTTTAAACTTGTTGATCTAGTGTTAACTTTACCAGCTGAGGAGGTGAAACTTTTACAAAGGCTGACAAAATACCATTTATCAAAGGAAAACTGATTATTTATCTATCCACGTATTAAATGTAACCTTGATATGTGCAATTTAAATTCACTTAACTTGGCTTTAATAAAGTCGGTTTAATTTGGTGCAACTGAGATTGGCTTCATTTTAAACCTGAATTAATTCATTCTAAACCCAGTTTAGAAAAAGAAAATCTCATTAGGGCTAATCTTAGATTAAATTAAGCCTTGTTTATGCAATCCAGCCTGAACGTGATAAATATGATGAACTAAAATTTCTACTGACTTTTCACCCTTCCATCTTAGAAGCTGCTTCATTGTGTCTTCATTCAGTCTGTACATTACAAAACCAAAACAGGATAAACAGTATCAGACAACCAATCAATGCAGATGAGGATCTGTAGATAAAATCTTTGACAGACTGTGTTTTAACATATGGCCTCCTACCTGTGGTGGGTTAGGGTTAGGTTTTTATCTGATAGATGTGGTTCCTTTATAATAATATTTTACATCACAAAAAAACAAAAAACAAAAAAAAGTGTATGTATCAAAAATATGATACAAAATACTAGGGCTGCTAGATGTCCACTAGAGGGCAATATCACCTCTAAACTTGGTTTTAAAAAACTGTCTGAGCAGAGATTTAAGAAAACTAACCAAAAACATTATCCATAATCTCTTTTATCTCTTTTATTTTTTCACTGTCAAATAGATTTAAAACTAGCTCCACCTCAGCAGCTGCAACAGCAAACCACTTTAAGTTCTTTCACTTTTGACAGTTTACTGATAATAGCTACATAATCGTTGTTGTTATACAGGCAGCTTAACAGGTGCAGTACATGTACAGACAGTGAGCAGGAGACTGGGGTGAAATTATGATATTCATTACAACTGTTCAGATATTCTGAGATGGTGAGAGGAAGCTGGGGGCCAAGGCGTGGATCTGGGCAGATGGGGAGAGGGGTGCTAATCCAGACAGAAACATTCAGGTGGAGGTGTGGTCACGTGAGGTGGTGGAGCGGAGTCACAGCAGAATAAGTTAAGGGACCTCAGGGGTCAGATGTAGCCCTACCAGTTTTCTGCTGACTGGTCCACTCCTTGTCATTTTCTGGTAATGATGTTTTTGATTTTGATTGACTGCAGTGTGCTGCAAATAACATCACTCTCATCTCTCCCACTCTTGCAATAAACATGTTTATTGCAACATATACAGCATAAATAAAGCATTGTTATTCAATGCTTTTAACTTCAAAAGTCCCATGCAGAGCCCCATGGTAACTCTTAATATCCCTTGGAAACACTCCTGTCGTTGTGAGAATAAATTTGCAGTCCATTTGTGTCTTTGCATGTGTTTTCTTCTTAGTTGTTGTCTACAACAAACATCATTTTCATTTAAGATTTAGTGCATAATAATAGCCAAGTCTGTCTCTCCCTATCTTTGCAATACTGATGACATGCAGGAGAATTTTCCCTTAAAAATCTTCAGTTGGCTCTGAGTTGTTTTGATGTTGTTGATTGTTGCATAGTCCAATCTGTGCTCCGGTGGAGTTCCTCATCATCAGTCCTGCAAACTTCACCTGTGTTGGTGGATTTCATCAGGCAGACTGCCAAACTGTAATTCTCTTACTGTCAGTCAGTCACTGACCTCAGCCTCCCACCTGATTCTGTAAACACCCAAGTCAGCACTGGGCCTCAGATGAACTAATCTGACTTGACTGGTACCACACACTGTCCTTGTTTCCTGTCTGCAGGTGGAGGTGAGTGACGTGCTGGCAGAACCCGCTACACCTCGCAGCATAGACCGAGTGTGGCTGTACAGTGTCACCGGCTTTGAGAGGGCTCGAGTGTGCACGTATCACTGCCTCACCCTGCTGTTCGCCGTGCCCTTCGCTCTTCTATGTGGCATCTTCCTGGCTGTTCTCGCCTGTTTACATGTCTGGTAAGGATTGGAAGTGGATTTTTATTTTATTTAATAATAAAATAAAATTCCATTAATTTATTATTATTGTTGTTGTTGTTGTTGTTATTATTATTATAAAGCAGGTCTAGGTTCTATGTTAACAATGTATCAAAGAATTGCTTCCACAAAGACATGCACATTGCCTGTTATTCAGAAACTGAGCCTTTAAATGAGCCAGCACTTCTGTAACAATGTGTATCACAACAAAGCAGGCACCACTCTCATGTCCTAAACCCTGTCCACCTGTACCCCTGTTAAACACTTGCAGGATTTGTTTTTTTTCTGAGTGTTTTACTTGAAATCTGCTATATCTTTATTAGCTCATGTAGAAAACAGTCAGAGGAGAGGAGGATCAGAGCCTCCTCTCTTCTGACTGGCTCACTGACCTGTTGTTACTAGAGCTCCAGAGAGAAGCCTGAGAGATGAGATGTGAAACTACACTGGATGGTTTTTGGTTCTTAAAACCACAAATATGTCATCTCATTGACCAACTCCAACTTTCCTCTTTAAAAACTTTCATGAGACGATAGATATCATTCAGATTGTTGTTTGCACAATATAACAACTGAACTTAGTAGAAATACTGGAAACAACCAACCTGTTCTAAGGTAACACAATCTCCCCACCACATCAAACTATTCTCTCATATGCTTTCATTTTCCATTTCTCAAATTATCCTGAACAGCACTGCTCCAAGTTCCTGTCGGATTTCATGACTCACTCCTCATCTTTCAAAAACCATACTAAGATTTTATCTGGATGATCAATGAAAGGAAACCAAGACAAATAAGCATAATAAGACAAGAGCCAAGAAAAATAAGCATTGATGCCAACTTTGCTTTTCTTCAACGAATCTCTCTCTCCTTAGGTTTGTGGTACCATGCATACAGTTGAGCAACACCTTCCTTCCATGCCTGCGGTCCCTGTGTATGTGTGCTGTGAACGTAGTCATCTCCCCCTTCTGTATGTCGCTCGCTCTCTGCTGCAGCCAAATTGCTGTTTCGTTGTCTAAAAAGGACTGGCATCAAATGAAGGACAAAGAGCCTGTTGGAGTGTGACACACAGTGATACTGAATGAGTGAATAAGTGAGAGAGTGAGACTTTTTTTTTTTTTATCTTTGTTTTTATCTTTTTTTAATTGGCACAAATGTGTAACCCTGTAATGTTTCTGCTATTTCATGTTTTCTATCTGTAAAGCTAAATTCATAAAAATATAATTACTTAATTATCATTATTGCCACAATGTAATTCTGATTATAGTTGCATCATTTGTGTGAATAAAGTTTATGTCAGTTTGTTTATGTGCAGTATGTGTGTTTTATTGCTTCCAAACAAACTACACTAAGCCCATCAACAGGATAACAGAAAATTGACTGGATACAAATACAGCTCTTAATATTAGTAATTAGTTAATCAGTTGCTATTTTGGGTTTTGCTTCTTCATTTTGGGAAAATCCTGTTTTCTAATATTTTAAGGACTGGTTTTTAGCTTCTACTGACACAGTTCAAGACTGGCTAATTTGTTTCTGATTTTTATTTTATTTTATAATTATCTCTGTTCATGATAAATGTTGATAAATGAACCAAACTGAAACAAGCAAACAATTAAAAAACAAAGACCAGATAGATAGATAGATAGATAGATTTTGACTTTGTCTCTATTTCGGTCACTGTGTGTTGTCGTTTTCCCGTGGTTTCCTGAGGCTGTGAAGGCATCACATGTACTTGGATAGTAACTACCCAGCATGCATTTCGTCACCGCCATCTTTTATGTTATGACGTGCGGGGAGACTTGCCTTCACAGATCTGGAAATCCCTAGGCTTTATTTTAGTGTTGAATTAGACTTTGTGTTTGTGTTTTAACGTTTTTTCTTACCGAGTGTCCGAAAAGAAGACGTTGCCATCATGGCGCAGTACAAAGGAGCCGCCAGCGAGGCGGGCAGAGCCATGCAGCTGATGAAGAAACGAGAAAAAGAAAGAGAGCAGCTCGAGCAGCTGAAGCAGAAGATCGCAGAGGTTCCTAATTTCTCTTTTCTATCTTAAAGTTTGTCGGGCACTTGGTTTAACTGCGAGCTAACGTAGTCTTCTGTCTCTGGTGAGATGTAAATATCCGATGTAGCACAAAGAGCCCAAGTACCCGCTACCTGCAGGGTCAGTGAAGGCATCACCGTTACACATAATAACCGGCTGTTAACTGGTGAAATAAACAACATAATAGTAATGCTACATCACAGTCCCCTGTCATTCACAGTGCCTCACGGAGAACATGCTTCCTATGCTTTATGTCTACTCTCCTTTATTGTTTTCTCCCAGGACAACATGGTCAAGTCCAACATTGATAAGAAATTCTCGGCTCACTATGATGCTGTGGAGGCAGAGCTCAAGTCCAGCACAGTTGGTGGGTATCTTTACTGTTGCACATGAATCACTGTGGGGCAAGACAACTGGTTATTATTTGATAATAAAACACAGTGTAACCCAGGCAACTGGGCAGCACTCACACATGGCACTCACAGCAATAACAGTAACTTTATTTATATAGCACCTTTTAAAACACTGCTTACAAAGTGCTTTACAACAGTTTCAAAAAACATTACACAGATAAAACACAATACACACATACAACCAGCAGCACCAATCCCACCCAGATCACACAGGATAAATCAAATATAAAAAAGGGCATGATTTTAATAATTATTCTTTAATTATCAACAATCTTTGTTGATTTAATAGAAGGGGGAGGTTGCAAATGAAAGCAAAGGAACACTCACCTTAAGATTTGTGTTCGGTACAGGATATAGCCGATATATTATGATTGGATGATGTAAGTGGATGCACAGTGACGAGAGGGAAATAAATATGGGTACTTTGTCATTAAATACCTTCAAAGTAATTAAAAGACTCTTGGAATTGATCCTGATCCTGATCCTGTACTTCACAAGTACAAGTCACACAGTGCAGCCAGGATGGGGGTAATGTGAGATCTGTGAGGGGTTCAGGCTCATGACATGTCAAAATACAACATGACAAACATGTAATTTTAACGTAATTTCGCAGTTGTATGACCCTTGTTGAACGAGTTTCATCTACGACATGTTTTAATCAGGTTTGGTGACGCTAAACGACATGAAGGCCAAACAGGAGGCACTGGTGAAGGAGAGAGAGAAACAACTGGCCAAAAAGGAGCAGTCCAAGGAGCTCCAGCTGTGAGTCATTAATGTACTTTACTGTCACTCTCTGGATTTAGGTTGTTGATGTGGAGCACATGTCTGTGAGGCTGGCACATCGGCGGCTGTTTCACTGAGACTCCAAATGGTTATGAAAAATGTTCACATGCAGAGTCTGTAGTTTTTATATCCTTCCAAAAGCGGAAACTAAACAATGTGTTGCTGCCCGCAGCAATGCAATTTGGCAGAATGTTGTAATCAAAATCACAAATGTTGTGGATGTCTGGGCCAAACACGTGAAGAGGGAAGTCCTCTTGTTTTTAATGGTTTGGATGAAGTTCTTTGACGGGAAGCGGAAATGCTATGGAAAATAAGGGGAAGGAATCAAAGAAGAACTCTCAATATAATAAGGTCATGACACGCTACGTGATGCTTTCACAATACAGTAATTATTCAAATACTTCATATGTTTCACAACAATCACGATGATATATCACAATAACATATATACACCACAATGTGTGTAACCGAGGAAAGAAAAAACACAGCTAACAACAAGACAAAAAGCAGGAATCATGTTCATTCTGTGCACCGTGGTGTCACTTAACAGAATCTGACATCTGAGACGAAACAGTGTTCAGCAAAGTAAATTAAAAAAGTAAAAAAGTAAAAAAAGTAAAAAAAAAGTAAAGGCTAATCTTAGTTCCTCTTTGATACACACACAGCATTGGGCAGTGGAGACAATTATCGCAAAACACACCCAAAGAAACTTGCTGAACAGGCTTAATCAACTACGTAAAATTGGACACATCTGCCTCAGTCACCTTACTGGCTGTAATCCAAATGACAGAAAAATTCACAGAATGTAGGTGTGTCGACGTTCAGTGTCAGAGGCAGCAGACTGCTGACCGGTCTACTCCTCTTGTGTGTGTCTGAGAGAATAAAAAATTCAATTTAATCTGGAAAGGAGCTACTTTACAGCTACTATTGCTACACATCTAACCCTAACCCTTTACTCATTAAGTGATGTCTCCAGGAAAGCAACATTTATGTTAATTCTTATCTGAAGTTAGCAGGGTAACCAGCTAGCACTGGCCAGACACTTTACACTAACAACCCATTGTAGCCTCCAGTCTGCCCTGAAGACTCGGCTCTGCTCAGAGTGTGTAGTGTAACGCATTTTCTTGCAAATGCAACAATGTCTGAAGCTCTCGTCATCTGGAAAAGCACGACCACCTGCTGCTCACAAGAAACTACGTTTGGTTTCAAAGAAAACTTTCAAATAGCTTTTCTTTTATTTGTTTCCAAGTTGCGTATGACTCTGTGACTCACTTTGATCTAGCAGGAACATGAAAAAAGGGTGAAATAAAAGCCAAATGGAGCAGAATTGATGAATGTTTATGTGACTTTGAAAGCAATCGCATCCCTCAGAAACAACCTTTAGTTCAAGGGTTTGCGTGTCACACACTGTGTTTTCCAGGAATCCAAGCTCAAGCGTACTGTTGATTGAAAACATATTGAGGTTGTTCATTCTGTGTGTTTTTCCACCACAGCAAACTCGAGAAGCAGAAAGAGAAGAAGAGAAAGGAGGAACAAAAGAGGAAAATAGCCAGTCTGTCCTTCAATCCTGAAGATGAAGAAGATGATGAAGAGGAAAATGAGGAAGAAGAACAGGACTGTAAGTACTGATGTCAAGGATGTTAGGGCACACACTGAAGAGGACTGGGAATCAGTTTCAGCTGTTTCGCTGTAGTTGTTTTTCATTTGCTGTGTGTGTGTGTTCTGGTCCAGCAGTATATGATTCATCTGTTGTGCCTCCATCTGAGTCTTCTGGGGCACTACTTTGATCTTAAAGGAATAGTTTAACATTTTTGGTAAAAATGCTTATTTTTCCAAAGACAGTTAAATGAGCCATTTTGACAACACTTTGATGTCTACATGCTAAATTCTGAGATACAGCCAGCGGTTTAGCTTAAAGTTTGAAAGCTGGGTAAACATCTGTGCAATGGAGGTCTGGATATTACCCAACATGCGCTTTCTACACTTTGGGTGTTGATGAAACAAACAAGATATAAATTGTTGATTGGGGAATTTTTGTAATTCTCTCAGATGTTCCAGCTAAGAAGAAACTTGGTAAAAATCCAGATGTGGACACAAGTTTCCTCCCTGATCGAGACAGAGAGGTGAGATCAGTAGGGGTGGCATTTGAGTGAAACATTTCCCTAGAGGTAATGATCCTGCATAGTTATTGGAATTACTACTTTACAAGTTGTTCCCTAGATGTGTTCTCTGTAATCTCATCGTCCATTAAAAACTACAAAGACCAATGGCATTTACAGCTCTGTTTTAACTGGCGACTGCAGGAAAACATATCCAGCCATAACAACGGCAATTGCTAGGACAAGAAGTAATTAGAAAATACCAGAAGGAGCCTGATATAATTTTTCTCTGCATGCTCAATTTTCTTTAAATACAAACAAATGTCTGAATGATTGTCAATCACACGCTACATAAGTTAGATTAACTAAAACCATACTCAGCTCACTCTGGGGGATGTATCTCCGATAATACAGTAGGACATTTTTCAAACCATGACATGTTGAGCAATTATGATTCTGGTGTATAATGTTATTGGAGAATAACATTGTCCTCTGGTATTTTCACCATACTGACTTTTGTGCTTAGGAGGAGGAGAATCGTCTCAGAGAGGAGCTCAGGCAGGAGTGGGAGCTCAAACAGGAGAAGATTAAGAGTGAGTATTAGTACACACGCATAAAACATTTTGGTGTCATTTAAAAGTCCCAGATTTTTTTTACATTTCCTGTGTTTGATTTGAAGATATGTGAAGACATATTTATGGTTTTAAGAGCTAAGAAACATTTTAGCATAGCTTTACATCTCTTTTCTCAGGGTTTTCTCTGGAGCTCTAGCAAGAACACAGTGTTTTGTTTTGGTCTCTGAGCCTCAGTGCTACAGTCAGTGCCAAAATTATCTGAACACAAACTAAAATTCAGATTAAAATGCACCAGTGTTTCATAAAAAAATATACATTAGCTGCTGGCCCCTTGGGAAAACGGTGCGATGATATAGAAGCCTGACATCTTAAGATTGTGCAGAGTGAAGGGCTTTCTCAGTATTTTTTCTTCCTGTAGCAGCGTAGCTTAGCAACAAAATGGCTGCTTGTTGTTATCGCTAACATTAAAACAGCAGAAATGATTGAATGTGTCTGAGGGCACAGTTAAAGGTGGTATAGTTGTGACATCACAAAGTTCAGGATGTCCTGATCTCCTATCTCTGAATACAGGCCGTGTGCATTTCTCTGTGGACTGAGGCTTTCATACGTAGTGTTAATATAGAACCTAGACCTGATCTATAATCAAAGAAGACAAGGAAATCCATTTCTACAATATGGGACCTTTAATTAAATCCAGCAGTGTAACTACAATCACAATCAAACATTCAAATGACATCGCCCCAAATGTAACTGATTTCTCAGCATTGTGGGATTCCTGACTTTCTTGTCTTTTCACTGCTAAAAGTACAATCAAACATTCACAGTATAACATTGGTGTGTGTCTTTGTCCCCAGGTGAGGAGATTGAGATTACCTTCAGCTACTGGGATGGCTCAGGACATCGTAAGACAGTCAAGGTAAAGCATGATGAGCTTCAGCACTGCTTCATTCTGACTGTACTCTGATCCACTCTGTAGAGTTTGATAATGGGTACATTTTTGAGACATAACACCTCACATTTGCATCCACCCTGTTTGTGTGTCCTCTGCAGATGAAGAAAGGAAACACCATCCAGAACTTCCTGCAGAGAGCCCTGGAGGTCCTCAGGAAGGATTTCAGTGAGCTCAGGTGAGACAGAGAGTGTTGGCTAAACATGCATGAGCTGTAGTAATGATTGCGCGTCTGCCCTCTGTGGTTTCTTCTATTATGAAATAGACTAATTGTTCACAGAGCCCAGACCTGAACCTCATCCAACACACGAAATAAACTAGAAAACCAATTTATCTGTGGTTAGTTTTTCGGAACTTATTTATCTGTTTCCACGGTGCTTGTGATGAGACAGTTTGGATGGACTGGTTAACCTCACATTTCACATTTCCACCTGTTTTCAAGCTTCCCCCATTTGCACTCAAGAGGTTTTTTTATAGTGGGATGAAGCTTTTCAAAGAATGTGACTGGCAATGACAGAAAGAATTGTTGAATTTATGTGGCAAATCCAGAACAACTGGAGTAGGTCTAATGAGTGACTAATGACATTGTTTAGAAGTGATTACATCCACGCTGACAGGGTTTGCACATCTTGAGGCCAGGAAGCTGATAACAAATAAAAAAAATGAATAAAAACATCTGGGTGGTGTCCAGCTTGAGGCAGCTCGCTGTCATGTGCTGACAGTAAAATAGTGTTTTCATGGGGACAAGATAAACATTTTCTTGAGAGTATATCTGGCAGCAACATGAAAAAATGCTAAATAAAACCCCAAAGGGACATTTATGAGGCAATTTAGTCTTTCCATTCTTTTGTTTTGCCAAATAAGAAACATAGAGCAGGATCCAATTTTATGCCAACATTAAATATCATTGTGCTAGTGTGCTTTTAATGATTTGCTTGTTTTATGTTTGTTAATGCTGGATGACTGCACAGTGGCTCATAGCACTGGGACAGACGAGACGGGTTCACAACTGTTGTGAGTTTCCCTGGCTGGATTTGTTTTATTTTTTGACTGCGGGGTAGAACTACAGAAATATACTTTATAAAATAACACAACAGGATTAGCATTTTCTGATTACCCACTGTTGGATGATTTAATGTCAAGGTGAAGCATTAGTTTGAGCATACTTGCCGACATTGGGCTGTGAAAAAGAGGGAGATTTTCTGGGGTTACAGTTTGAATGGCCTGCTCACAATATCCCCACCCACATATAACCCTCCTCCACAAATAAGGACAATAAATACAAGGATATAAACAAAATAACTTTTAATGGGCCTTCCATAGCTACAATGAATTGCGTTACAATGTGTATCAGGAAATGTCAGTGTCAGTGAGTGTCTGTGTTGAGGGGCCATCATTGCCAGGAGCACCTTTATCAGAAAGAACAGCAAGGCGTTTACTCAGAGGCAAATACGTTTAACAATAATAACAACAAAACAACAGTAGAACAGTGTTGGCAACAAATTCAGACCAAACCCCACACCTCCGTCAGAGTGTGTGTGCGTATGTGTGTGTCCAGGGCTTTACCTGGATCCCCTCGTCACCCAAGGACCTATCTGAACTAAAGTCGGACCAACGTAGCTTGCAAAACGTGTGGTATGTACTGATGTGGCTAGCAACTAGAAATGGGAAGGTCTGGCATCAAGCAGACTGAAATTTTGACGGGTGTTTCTTTTTGGGAGCTCGTTTTCAGTTAGTAAGCGTTGTCTCGTGGACGTGAGCTCGAACATGTGCAATGATGTGCAGCACGCACAGCACGTCTGCCTGGGCTGTTTGAGTTGGGTTGCCAGGTTGCCAGGTATCATGGCACACAAAAAACCCATTTGACTCATGTCAATATGAGGTCGGAATAATGGCGAGAGAAATGACCAATCGGGAGCAGGGCAGGAGAAAGGGTTAAACATGGGGAGACTCATGCGTATGTCTGGGGTGTTGGCAGGTATGGTTTGAGTCCAGTTCAGTTTCTCTGCCTCATGTTGCTGCATTATAGAGCGATATCTTAATAACGTCCCCACACAGCTTTTTCAAATTCGTCAAAGGTCACGATCACAGTGGCCTCATAGAAAAGGAGTTTTTGCCTTATGAACATAGTATGTCCATCACGCCTTGAGGGAGTTTCTTCAGATTTAAAGAGGAACTATGCAGGATTTTTATCTTAACTAAGCTACATTTTTACCTTAAAGCTAGGGGTTGACGTTGAGAAAGATTGATCATTATTATTAACATAATTTAGATGGTGGTTATGGCCCAATAGTACGACCTACACAATGTGAAGAGCAAAAGGAACCATCCATCCTCTCTAGCAGCCGCAGGCCTGCAAAGAAATTGACCGTTGATACGGTCGGTATGGGAGTTTCTCCTTGCTCAAATTTGCACTCTCTCTCTCGTACCCTACATCCAATCGCCTCGCTCAGTTTTGACACTCCCCTTCTCCTCGTCCCTTTCGCATTTGAAAGTACGAGCGGTTTGTAAGGCCCTGAGCAATTCAGCTACACGAGTTTCAGGTATGGAGAAGAAAGAGAGCGACAGCAGCAAGCGGCCTAGGCTTGCCACACCACAAATGCCAATTTTTTTCAAATCTTTTTCCACGTCAACCATATCTTTAATTAAACAGCTTCAGAGTAATTGTGACAGATGAATGACTCTGTTTTCCACCTTCTTTTGGCCGAAATCCAACCTTGCAAGATCAGAGGGTTAGGGTGCCCAGCTCTAGTCACGGCGGCACCGCAACCGAACACACCCCGTAACCCGAAATCTCTTTTTTCAAGACTACACAAATAATCACATCGTAACATCGTATATGATAAATAATGTTACCCACCACTCTATTGATTACTTTCTTGCTGGTTTCATTGAAAACAAATGCACTGGCCAGGAGGAGGGTTAGCAAAACAGCGGAAAAGCGACCAGACTTGCATAGTTCCCCTTAAAAAATCAAACAAACAAAAAAAAAAACATTGTCCTGGACTTGAGGACAAACTGATTAGGTTATGTTTGCAAGAGATCAAAGGTCAAGTTCACAGTGACCTCAACAGGTATGATTTTGGCCTTGTGAATGCGCTCAATCCCAAAAACTCCTCAAGAAGATTCTCAAGCCATAAATAAAAGCCTGTGTTCTGCTTCCAACTATGCGTCAACATCTTATGTTTGGCCCTTTTCCATCTTCACATGTCAACACCTCTGTGCAAAATGCACCTGGAACCTGGAAAGACGACTATGAGGCTGGTGGTTTGATGAATTGAAGCTCATGAGAAGTGAAACGTTCACCTTGTGAATCAGTCATTCACAAGGGAGACAAATTTAAGAAAGTAGAAGAAAATGACCCCCATCTACAGCGTACAAGTCTTCAGACACTTCTCAGCCGTTTGTTTGGACCAACTACACCCATAGTTAAGTAAACAGGGAAGAACTGACAGTCATCACCCGTACACCGCAAGCTGATGGCAAGATTACCCATCAATCATCGCACTTCGCTCCAGCAGTTTTACCAGTCTTTCCTTTGTAAGGTTAATGATGGTGGTAACAGGGTAGGTGAGACCTGGTATTCATTTTGGTTGCCAGGTATCCAGGACTCTAGGTAATATTTATATCATTTACTGGTAATCTGTGAGTAATCAGCACACCGTATCACATAATAATCCATCTCACTCTCACTCAGAATGACACCACACATCTTCATCAATCAACCCAATTCAATTTGTAATGGTATCGGTTTTTGTTTCAATATATTCAGTATTTTATTTCAGTAGTGTAATTTGTTCACAGTAGCAGCAACAGTATCCAAACTGTTTTATGTTGCCAAGGTAACACATGAAGGAAAGACGAAATTTGCGTTGGTGATGATGATGAGTGTTTGTTCCCAAAGTAAGGAGAAGGAGAAATTGTGTTGAGGGATGTTTCCTCAGCTATGGAGCTGCCATAGTTACCAAATAGAAATCAATCAAAGTGAGTGGACCATCACATTTTACACTGTACGTTCACTGGGCTCTTTGTGTCCTCTGTGCAGGTCTGCTGGAGTAGAGCAGCTGATGTACATCAAAGAGGATCTGATAATCCCACATGTGAGTGTGTGAATGACACAGCCTGAACCAATAATGAACTGTAGTTTCGCTTTGTTTTCATTTGTTTAATTTCACCTTTTATAACATTCACTTTGCAGCCTATCGTGCACTTTTTCACAGACTTCATAAAGTCGTCCAAAAGGTGTAGCAACATGAACTGCTAAAACCTACGATGATGCAAGCAAGAAAATATTTAGTGAGATCATCTGTTCAAACTAGTGTTTGTCACCCTCTGAACATCTCTCCTTCTGTTTCGCTTTCTGTCATTCAGCACCACAGTTTTTACGACTTCATTGTGACGAAAGCCAGAGGCAAGTCAGGTAAGTGAACTCCAGCAGCGTCCCGAGCAGTGGTGTGGTGTCTCTTGATGTGCTGTTAGAAGTGAAAAGTCACCGTTTCTGCTGTTTCCACAGGTCCTCTGTTCAGCTTTGATGTCCATGACGACATTCGACTGGTGAACGATGCCACTGTAGAGAAAGATGAGGTGAAGTTTCTTCTTTTCTTACGGCAAAAATAGTAGATGCCCAGTGAAATGTTTCTGTCATTTCCGATGTAACTTGTCACCTGAGGAAACTTTACTGGAATCTGACCCAGTTTGACCAGGAGGAGATGGACTGCACTTCTGCACGAGTTCTCCACTCATCACTCTTTGCACTTACATACACTGATGGAGCGGCAATTTAGGCTTCACTGGCCCTCTGATCAGAAGACAGTGCACTCTACCCTCCTGAGCCACAATCTGTCCATTCAGTCATTCATTCATTCGTTTAAGGCTCAAAATTGTTCAACATTTCCTTTGTTTTCCAGTGACAATTTTTGAATGAAATTCTGGGATCTGTTGATGAATTTGGCTTCTTTCAAGTTTCATAATGGGCTGAAATTTGATGCAGTGAGCATGGTAGAGGGTTGTTTTTTTTTATGTAATTTTCATGCAAAGTCAGAAGGTGGTTCAGTCCCCAGTTCCTTCAGTCCACATGTCGGAAGTATCTGGGCAAGATACTGAACAGACGGTGTTACGGGAGTGGATTTTCACTCCCACTAAAACATTCCTACCATGTCCCATGAGATATTGGAGATCAACCTCAATTTACACACATCCTGCACTAGTCAGAGAAGAAAGGAGTCAACATAAAACTTTCATGTTTACAATGATGAAGATTGCATTTGTTCATATTAGAACTGCATACATGGAGACAGAGCTGTTGCACTTATGATTCTTGTCCAGCCGGCTCCCATAGACCTTATTCCCTGTCCTGTCCTAATCATGTCATCAATCAGTACTGAAACTGGATCCCATCCTGTGGGAATCCCACAGGAATCCTGTGGAAGCCTCAAATACACTAAACCTAAAATTTCCCCTGATGTATGTATGTGTGTGTATGGTAGGAAAACAGTGCTTAACTGTATGAATTGCTGAATGTGACTATACTGAAAAGTGCTGAAAAGGTGATTTATACATGCAGCCCTTCCATTTACACTGATTTACTCATCATGTTCACATGGTAACAGCAGCTGATGTAACTTCTCATACAACCTGGCAAACAAATCAACCCCCTACCTCTGATTTATTTACTTGTGCCTCCTCTGTAAAAACCTACGTCAGGATCTTCATGCTCCACGTGTCAGACGCTTTCTCATCTTGATTCTGATCCAAATTCTTCAAACGTGAGCCCTGTGCCTCACAATTTCCACACGCCATCACTGAGCACTAAAATTCAAGATACAGATGTGAAACATCTGGGATAAAAACAATAAACACTCTAAGGGCCTGTCCGTGAACTGAGACCAACTGGGATTTTGTCTGCATTTAAAAGGCACATGAAAAGTAACAGGTTGTTCTGTCTTTGTCTGAAGTCTCACGCAGGTAAAGTAGTGCTGAGGAGCTGGTATGAGAAGAACAAGCACATCTTCCCCGCCAGTCGCTGGGAGCCGTACGACCCGGAGAAGAAATGGGACAAATACACAGTGAGAATGTGTTTTTTTTTCCCCCTAAAAGTCACCAAAGTTCATTTTCAGCTGTATATTACTTAGTGTCCCTGAAGGGAGCATTTAAGATCTCATCTAATCTCGAATGTGATCTGCTGAAACACCTGGACCCGTATTCACAAAGCATTGTGAGGATCAAATTAGCTCCTAACTTCCTGATTTAAGAGAAACAAGATATGTTTACTGCATATTTATTATTATAACTATGGGATGTTGCATATGAGTTTCCCATGTGGTCCCTGAGGTCATCTATGAGAACTGACGTTATCAACAGCAACACATTCACACTCGTAGCTGAGAAGTTGTCACTTTTCCTTATTAAAAGCAGCTTTTCAATATGAACCAGGAGAAAATCTTTATTTTGTGCAACTTGGGCAGGATCTTAGTGAGAAACTCAGATAAAATGCTTTATTAGTACAGGGCCTGTTATGTTCTTTGTTTCATTTTATTTTGCTTTAATTTTGATTTTCATAGTCAATTGAATGTTTTTAGTTTAATGTAGGAAGCAGCAGTTTTTATTTATTTTTTAATCTGATAAAGTGAATTCCGTTTGATTTGTTTTGTTGATTTATTTAAAAGCACATTGCAATTGAACACAGTTCCACTACAAAGCATGAAAACAGATGTCCCACACAGTTGAGACCAACACTTTTCATGGTTTCCAACTCGTGTTCATGGGCATTTACACGTGCAGTGGAAATAAAACAGTTTGTTTACATCAATACACTACAGACATGAAAAAAGAGTTGAATCCAATGTGCGCAGTGAACTGAAATGCATTGACGGTGATCTGTGGCCTAAAAAGAGACAACAAACCAGAACAAAACAAACTGAGAAAACAATTGATAATGTTGTACATTTAGCTAAAAATGTAACCAAAGATAGCCACTGGCTTGTGAACACTTTGTATTTTCCTCAGGAGTTGGTAGAAACTAGAATAAATAAACTTAACTTGGACTCAATAGATGAACAGAAAGTAACTACCTAACCAACACTGACCCTGTAGTGTTGAGGATTTCTCTCTGTTTCCAAACTTTAAATCTTTACCTAAAGCTCCGATTTAGAGATTTGTGCTCACAGACAGGCTTAACATTGCAATATGAATACTTTGATAATCACAATATGCGCTTTCTTCATTTGAGAAAAGATGAGAAACAACCCTGTGATTTTTTTCTTGGTTTTTAAACCAGCGTGACACAAAAAAACAACTGAAAGCCAGAGGCACTGATGCAGCGACAGAGTTTGTTGGACCTGGTGTAGACGGAACCACAAAGACACAGGAGAGATAAATAACAGTGTTCACAAACAACTGCTGCCAGACCGCTGATGTTCACCAGTCTTGATCGGAGGGGAGATCCGCCAGTTGCTGTCCAGTTGCACAGAGCCTCTCTGGGGACTGAAAACCCCGGTTTACTTCCCTTCAGGTTCATGTTCGTGAGTGAAAGCAGTAAATTTACAGCACGGAGCTGCTGCCAGAAATCAGCAGGCATCCAAAGCGCTGCATTCCCAGAGAAGAGCCCCAGCTCCGTGCTGCGACGCAAAAAGAGAGAGAAGGATGTATCGTGAAGCTCGATGTGAAGAAAACAAAGAGTCGTATTTATTGTTAAGTAGTTTTATGTTAGAAACTACATGCCAAAAACATGCTGAGAGAAAGAAAATATAAACAAAGATGAAATAAGAAAATATAAATATATATGATAAATACATATATACTTACAATAATTCCTATTGAAAGCATGTGGTTTTGCTTTAAGTCTCACAATCTATCTAGTTCATTGTGGTGTTACACTTAAACTCCAGATGCCGTTATGAGTTGAGATCAAATTAGGGTCTTCCGCTGCAGAGAGAAGCAGCTCCTCTATCTGTTTGTGACTCGTGAGAGGTCTGGACCACTCACGAATTCTGCACGTGCCTCACAGAACTACTCCGGTTGATCATAGAAATAAATCTTTAGTCAAAACCTGTCTTCATGTCCCAAAGCAGTACACGATCAAAGCAATTATCTCCATGGGGCAGTGGGAAAAAATAAGCTGTGTGTTTGTGTGTAAATATGTGTGAGCCTCTTTTCATATTAAAAGAAGTGTGAGCTGCCAACTCTCTCTTGCACGGGCACGCTACGACCTATCAGTGGAACCCATGTGCCTGAAAACTACACGCTTTTCTGTGGCTAAATTATAACGGATGAGCTGCCGCGGTTTGGTCTCAGGTTTCTGGAGGAAATCTGGAATGCTGGGATGTTATTAAACGAGTTATTCACTGTAATGAATTTGCATGGCGTATTTATTTTGGACTTGTCGTGTGTGTGAGTAACTTCACACTCTGTTCCTTTGTTTTTTTCAGATTCGATGAAACGTCTCCGGCCTCTCCTCCTCTCTCTGGAATCCATCAAGCAATCTTTTTTTTTTTCTTTTTTTTTTTCAATTTCCACCTCATTTTCATGCAGTTGCACCACGTTTCCACGTTTCATCAGTTCTTAATGTTATCACAAAGATGTGATAAACTATTGATTCATGATTATATTTGGTATTTGAAATAATAGTTTTTCCAAAAATGTATTTGAGATGCAGCATTTCCACATCCATATGTATATAGCTTGCCTGTGCTTAATAAAATTAACTTGAACTTCGAAACCTTCACTTGTTGTATAGATGCATAGATGTAAATAGCATTCAAGAGCCAAACCTGCCTCCTGCTCCTGAATACAAACCAGTGTTGCTTCGTCACTGTTAAAACATGTACAGGGAGCTCGCTGGCTGCACCTCCACCCATAGCCTACAGACACCACACCCCTCAATGTCTTTCTCCCTCCTCCTTGCTTCTTGTCACTCACAAAGCACTTTAAAGCACATCAGGTTTCACTTTTTACAGAGCACTGACTTCTTACAGCCCTCCAGTCCAGGTTGGTCAGTGAGCGGGCGAGTGTGAGTGAGTGTATTTGAGAGTTTGAACCCTGGTGCTCACAGTGGGACGGTGTCATGGTGGTTGAAGCAATATGTGGAGGTCAGCTCTAGTTTTGTACCAGCTCGTGACGCTCGCTCGGTCACTCCGGGCTCAGGACGATGTCACGGCCGCTGCCATCACCCCCCAGGACTGCACGTTGGACTGTATCCGACAGGTGAGCCATATTCTGACACACGCATACACTGCTGTGACTTTTTTCTTTATCAGCTCTGCTCTATGGATGTTTTGTGCTCTACTCCTGACACATGAAAAGCCTAGACTTGTCTAACATTCATATTCATAGTGTATTGACCTGTCTAATCCACGAGAATTTCTGTGTAGCCAAAATGATATGAAGTCCACCACTGGTGAGGTCTGTTTCTGCAAAACAAAAAAAAAAAAGTGCTGCATCTGTTTATTTTTGGCATTCGGGACCAGTGGTGAAGTTCACAAATGCCTCCAGTAAACCATCATGATGATGTAGTTAAATATCCAAATATCCATTAGAAACTGCTTAGAGACTTAGAGACTTAGAGACTGTACAGTCAGTGGATTTATTTAAAGTCCCACTGCTTCTGGTCTCTATTCTACAGTATTTTTTATAAACACAATACACAGGATTACATACATACAGGATTTATTCATTTTTACCAAACATGCTTTTTGAATACATACACCTCTGTTTTGCCAGCACTTTTAGCAACACAGTGTATCCAGAAACATGTGGGAAATTTGAATGTGACATTTACAGTGTATCAGTTGTAAACCTGTCTTATTATAAATAATTCAAGGCTCTTTTTTTTGGATGTGAATTAATAGAAAATTACACCTAACCAAAACAACAGAGAGAAAAAAAAATCGAAATGGTTACCATGATAATCCAAAGCCGTGGTTCCAGCCCCGGAGGGTCGGGGGTCCCCACGGCATATAATCCTGATGAAGACCCAGTGCGGTTTGACGATGGTACAGTTTCTCACTGTAAAACTGTCAAGAACAGTATCCGTCAACTTCTCCTGAGGGAATCACCCCAAATCCTTTGCAGTAGTAGATAAACATATGGTGAATGCATTTACCAGCGCGGGTCACCTGGGAGCATAATGTGATGGTAAACACCCTCCCATCTGTCATCTGTCCCATGATGACAAATTCAAAATCTGCTTTCATCACATCTGATCTGATATCATGATTTTGTTTACAAGCAGCGAGTGAAGGAAAGGTATAAAGAATGCTTTACTTTGGAAAGGTCACAAGTTGTCCAGGCCCACCATCTGCATAAACAGCAAGTGTAGGTTTGAAGGATCTCTAACAGCAGTCTGGGATATTTACTACTCTGAAAATTCCTCAGCCTCTGGAGGATGGTTTTTATGTTCCCTCACTGAGGGAAGATTAAGATTAAGACTTAAGACCTTGTAAATCCTGCATCTCCCAATACCGTATCGACACAGGCAATTAACCATTTGCCTCTGTAGAAACCTGAGTAAATCGGACGCCGCTCTGGCCTGGTCCACCTCAGCTCTGTGAGATGATGTGTAGTTCACTTAGACTCACATCAGTCAGTCTATGCACTAGATTATGAGGCCATGAGTGGTTTGGGCCTCTGTGTCCTGCCTTCATCTTTCACCAGAAAATCCTTCACTTCCAGAAACAACAGTACATGGAGAAACAGGAATGCGAAGCTGCGGCCTCGACCTGAGCTCTGGGGTCACGGCTGTCACTACGGCTGAATACCAACTTCTCCCACTCTGAGTAGAATGAATACAGTACAACAGAATCAATGTTCATTTTCAATGCTAAGAAAAACAAACCTCTTTCATCTCTTATTAAGACTGAACACACTGAGTAATCTTATTAAAAACACTTTGTAGGTGTTGTTGGATGTTGATACTTTAATTTTCTATAGAGGTGTGCATGTGAAGCACGTTGATCTTGTGGTATCTTATTAGTTCGCGTGCAAGTCAGTATTTAGGCTGCGGAGACTTCTGACAGCTCTTACCTCGATTGACAGTTTAACTACCATTGTGTGAACCAGCAAACATGCGCACACACTTGCACACAAACACATTCTCTCTCTCTCATATGCCCCAGGCAAATGCAATATTTCTTCCTCTCTCATTTTCTCCACCTGTTAGTCTAGTTAAAGTCTCTAAACCTGCAGGGCAAGTTGTCAGTGTTTATCAGAGGTGGAAGACATAGTCCGACCCTTTACTTAAATACAGGCACTAATACAAACAAATCCAAAAAACAAGAACAAATGGGAGCCACTGAGTAAAGGTCACTTAATACTTAGTACTAACTAATTTATACGAACCTAGTTTGTTACAGTGGTACCCATCAAAGGCTCACCAAATAAAAGTGATGGGTTATGAGGTGGTTAATGGAAAAGAAAAGAAAAAAGGAAGGGAAAGGTAACCTGAGATCATAATCATTTTTCTATTGTCATCGCTCCTTTACTATCGGTTTCTGGTGAAATGCAGGATAACAGACCACCCTGGGGCTGGAGACGTTGATTTAAATGGAACCATGTGAGAGCTTCAGAGGGAAGTTGCAAACAATGGACAGACATACGAAACCCACAAGGGGCCCCAAGATAAACCTCCTTTTTTTGTCCTGTCAGGGGATTTGTATTTGTGGATACATTTGTGTGTTCACCTTTTGTATGTATTCTTCATGTAGGTTTGCGATCTGCAAAATAATTTCAGTCTCCACTGCTGGTTTCTGTGTTGAAACAATTACTGTCACCTGCAGCCCAAGGCTTTTTGAACAAATCCATGTTGAAGAGATTAATCATCTCTTAGAAATCCTGTTCTGATTCATTGGCATGAGTCAATGGCTTTGATAAAAGTTTCATGTGGAAACGTTTGACAAAGCAAACCTGATCAGTGAAGAATTCATATGAGAACATTTAGCCTTGTGCAGTTTTGAAGTGTTTGTATTTTACATGAGTAATTCAGTTCTTAATCTATCCGCTACATTTGTGAGCTTTATCTGACAGCTGCCAAGGGCAACCACATTTTCCTTATCAAGCAGTACATGGAGATCATTAGGTTAGATTGTAATTCCCCACGAATTCAATTTGTCACAGTTTACAGGAGGTTCAGCCACTGATGTAGTAAGTAAGTGCAGATGTTTGGAAGAAGCCAAGACTCCCATTTGATCTTTGACACGTTATATATTACATTCCTCTTCAAATGCCACGTACTGTTTTTTGATGCTTCTGCAACATGACAGCTCTAATTCTAATCTGAAATATAGTTTTCACTGTGTATTAAATTCACACATTGCAGCACAGTAGTCACTGCCAAGCAAAGTGCTTCACAGCACACACATACAGAGAGAGTGAGAGAGCAGAGGAAAGGAGAACACACTGTTGGTCCAGACTCACATACATGTTGTAAAAACTAACCCATTCGTCTTTTAATCTTAGTGAGTTTCCTGTGAGGTCATTGTAGTGGCCACAGCTGTGTTTTGCTGTGTTTTATTCTGTGTTAAATTCTCCTGCTGTGAAGCAGACAGCCACTTTGCCTGGGTGGGCACATCCCTCTTAAAACATTTATATGAGCACTTCTTTTAAGTATGTTATTAACTGCCTATTTTTTGGCTTCATTATTTGACATTTATTTGTTGTTGCTCTTAAATTCCTATATTTCCCATTTGGTTAAGTAGTATGTTGTTTTTATTTATTGAGTCTGACCTAGTCCTTGCTTCTCTTGGCAGCTGAACAGGGAATGTTCTGACTCATGGGGTATTTTACAGCTAAACTAATGTCATGTTAGTGTTCAGATGATCAGCAAAGCATCTGGTTTTGTTCATAAGTGTGGCTGCTTTCATACATTTGTTTTTTCAAATGAAGTGGGTTTTATGGGTTGCCCATCACCTGACCCGACACAACCCTGAAACAAACAATTTACTATCAGAATTCAACTGTAAGTTTTGTTTTAATTCATCATTACTGTCTCCTCTGCAGGGAGGGCCTGGATGTGAATACTGTAGAATAACCAGAGGTGATGTCAAGCAGGCTCTGGGTTTTAATGCCATTGCACCATTTGGAAGTAAGTTATTCAGTCAGGCTGTACTTGGACTTACAGCCATGCCTGAAAATATCTGCACCAAGAAACTGTATTAAAACTTGGTAATGCTGAATGTATCTTGGCAGCTTTTGAAAAGTACAAAGGTCTTCCGTCCTGCAAACCCTCCAAGCTGGAACTAGTATTGTTTGAACTTCATTTTAGTTTTTCAACACAGGCTAAAGAACAAAGAATTTTCATCACTGCTGTCAGAAACAAAAATGAAAAATGTGAGTCTCTGTGAGTCAATGACAAGCAAATGACAAAAGGGAAACTGAGGGAAATCCCATGCCAAATATTTGCCAAACTGCAAGCTTGGCTGTTGCTGTTGTGTTACTATAATATCTATAATATAGTTTGAAAAATATATTTGGTTCAGCTGTAATGATTTCAGCAAATTCCACTTTTAGCCACACTAGTGGCGGTTTTCATCACTGTATCCCAGAGTGAAATGTATCAGGCGCTATGCTGTCGCTTTATTTACACCATGAGATCAACATCAACATTTTAGATAATGTGGTAGGTAATGTTAGGATTTGAGGTCATACAAATAAAAATATAATAATATAAATGTATAATATAATAAAGGGTTCAGGGTGCTAATTAGTAAATGTTAGCAAAGTAAGCGAAGCTAAATTGCTGCCAAGTGCATGCTCATGGTGAGACCTTTTTCAGTAAAGTGGCTTTAGACAATTTGTGTTTTAGTGTAATTTAGTGTAAAACATGTAAAACTGAACTAAATTAAACAAAGATGGCATAGGCTAGTGCCAGTAAGTAAATGTTTGCATGCTAACACACACTGAACTTCCTCACATGCTTGTTCATTGTGAGAGCTGTAAAGTAATTACTCTAAGGTCAACATCAAATGCCTCTAATGTAGCTATCTTAGGATTTTGCATTAAGTTTGTACTGAATCAAAGAGAGATGGTTGAGAGCTAATTATAAAATGGTACCACATTAACATGCTCTGCTGCTGTTAAGTGTTAGTCTTTTTTATTTTTTATTTTTTTTAGATCTGATAAGTTACTCTCCATAACACTGTTAAGCATACAATTTGATTGTGCTATTATATGCATCTAGTCTTGAGTAAATAACCAGTTCATTTCTTTTTATTGAATGTTGACTTATAAACTGTCTAGAAATTATTACTGAAAAAATATAACACTTTTACATCACCTGTTGTATTTCCCCTCAGGTTGTGTACCATGGCCGTGTTTTGAATTGCTAGGAGACCCTAAAATCTGTCAGCACTACACCCAAGCACCAAATGACGTCAAGATTGAACATGTACATGACCTGAACCCAACTTCTGACACCATTGTCGTCTCCTGGAAGCCCAGTTACTATGGTTTGTTGATGAGCGCTGGCTACGAAACACTCATCGTAAAACCAGTCTTTGTGTGCAGTTGCTTTATGGACATATGGTGTGACTAGGTTGGTTATTAAAATCCCAGCCAGTTTTCAAATTCATCCCTCATGTCAGGTGTCATGAGTTACCTCCTACAATATAACTTCTCACGCAAATGTTTGATACGACCAAGAGTTATTTCAGTGAATTATAATTGAGATATACTGCATTGCCTTATGAGCATTGTGAGAAGGCTTCAGTGTTTGACAGCTCAGCTCATTCCGAGGCTGTGACAGGTGACCTTGATGTTAATTTAACTGTAGCACAGGCATGTTTTTGACATTGGGTTATGTTTATATACTATTGCTTTTCACTGACACTGATTTCACTCCGACTATGTTGTGTTTACTGCAGGGATTGCCTACTTGCGTGGCTTTCAGGTGTCTCTCCAGGCTTTGGGAGGGTCCACTGTTGCCTGTCAGCTTTTTCTCTTTCACCGAAACCTCTCCCTCCCAGCTTCACAAGCTCAAAAGGTAGGAAGGGCCCCGCTTACTTTGGTTGGTCTTTGGCCCCATTTTCTTTTTTCTGTCTGGATATAACAACATTTCATGCTGTCAAACTACGGACCAAAGAGTTCCTCTGCTCTTCACACACAATAATGTTGTAGTTATTTAATCGCGCTGATTATTTATGACCTGTTGATAGCCTATTTATAGGGTGAGATCAGGGTGCCATCATCCTCCCCTGGAAATACAGTATCTCCCTGTTGGAAACAGCTGTGAAATTTAAACTGAAGTTAATCCAGAAGCTTTAAAAAATCATGTGTGTCACGAGTACTGCCTGTCACTAGCACCAGCGCAAGCACCTTCTGAGGAAATGTATGTAACGTGATGGAATGGTATTACACCTCTTTGGACATGCTCACAATAACGGACAGAGGTCAGAATCCCCCACAAACACAAGCATTCATGCACACTCTACACTAAGAAGTGATAGTGATTAAGGAAAAGATATTATACACTGTTTAATTTGCCACTATATGAAAACAGTAGACATCGCACAAATTAACTTCTCAGGGATAAAGAAATTTATTGATGAATGAATGTGGGTTATTAAAATTATGGTACAGTTGTAGTCAGCTTCAGTTTGTCTTTTGGCTTTGACAATGAGATGATTTATTCATCAGTGTTAAAGGATCAGCCCAAGCACTGATATTCAGTACCAGAAACACGTGTTAACCTAACTTAGTCCTCTTCAAGTAGGTAAAACATGGCGACCTTGCCCATTACGGAGCTTTAAGGACTGCTATTCACTGACTTTATTTCTGTTTCTTCTTTTACATGTTGAGCTGTGTCTTCATACACTTGAAAAGTGTAAAGGCATTACATGTTAGGCAAGGCAAGGCAATTTTATTTGTATAGCCCGTATTTACAAACAGTTTGTCTCAAAGGGCTTAACACAGCATCATGACAACATCCTCTGCCCTTAGACCCTCACATCGACCGAGGAAAAACTCCCAAGAAAACCCTTTTAAAAGAGAAAAAAATTGGAGAAACCTCAGGGTGAGCAACAGAGGAGGAATCCCTCACCCAGGACGGGCAGACGTGTAATAAATGTTGTATACAGACAAGAAAACAATTTACAACACAGAATATGGGAAACAGAGAAATGGAATCAGTCAGTTTAACAAGAGCTGATGAAGTTTCTGGTGGGCAGGGAAGGCAGGGAGAGCAGGCCAGCTTTATGGGAGAACTGGATGGCAGACCAGGTCGTGAGAAGGGAGGGCAGGCCGGTTTAACCTCAGGGGAAAGGAGGTGATGGCGGCAACGGTTGGTGCAGAGGGATGGAGCTCTGGAGAAATCTGTGGAAACACAGAGAGAGTGAGAATGTTAATAACCAGTGTGGCATACACACAGTGATGTAGGTAAACAGACCAACCCCTGCTGCGTATCCAAACTGCAGTTATCTTAACAGTCTTCAAGAAAAACTGCATTACCATGCCTCTGCAGAGTACTTGTGTCTGAATTGCATTGTGTATAGATAAAAATGTGCAGCACATTTGAACCAAACCAAGGTCATGATAGTTGCTTTGCTTTGCAGGTGTACAAGTCCGATCCTTTCCCTGGCCTCCCCCTTGGGTCCCAGTATGCTGTTACTGTCATGGCTCTGCCAGTGCCTGAGAAGTGGAATGAGTTCTACCAAAGCAAGATATTTTCCACCCGTTGTAAGACCTCTTGTTTGCTGTTGGCTAAATATTTTTTCATAAGACACACAAACATGCACATACACATCCACACAGACAGTTTCAGAGGAGGTCTCAGAGTTTGTGCTTGCTCTAGGGTAACCTTAAAACCTTAATCCCTCCTTCTGTACTATTATGTCTCATAACTGACACCTGGGAGTATGTCAAAACACTGCACCTTTCTTAATGCACACTGTCTTTCAGAGAGACTATTCTGAAAACAGTGCTGATCTAATTCTAATATGTTTAATATGGTTTTGCAGCATGTGCAGAGAAGAACGGCCATAAAAAGTGCAAAAAGGGTAAGAGAAAAATGTTTTTCTCATTCTCTTATGCTTCTCTCCCCCAAATTTTTTTTCCCCTCATGATCAGCATTTCTATTTTATGGTATGGTTGCAGACTGGTATCCAGATCAAGTTGAGGTCCAGCAGGAGGGGAGTGCTATCAATGTGACCTTTAACCTGGCTCCCCCAAACCTGGGCATCACAAGCTACTTCTCATTTTGTTATGCAAACGGCATGAAGAAATACACAAACATAACACCTGTGAGTGCATTCA
>OMNW01032461.1:0-12851 GCA_900303245.1 Selene dorsalis
CATCTGTATGAACAGGAGTTTACATGAGCCCATGTACCTGTTTCTGTGCAGCCTGTTTGTAAATGAACTGTTTGGTAGTACAGCGTTGTTTCCATCCCTGCTGGTTCAGATCCTCTCTGACATTCACACTGTGTCTAGGCCTTTTTGTCTCCTTCAGCTTTTCTGTTTGAACTCATATGGGACTATTGAATATCACGCCTTAGCTGTGATGTCTTATGACAGATACCTTGCTATCTGTTATCCTCTACAATATAACACACGCATGACATTTAAGAAGATTACCACGCTCATCACTGTAATATGGTTATATCCCTTACTTCTGTGTGTTATCATGATTTCTTTGTCTTCATCTTTACAGCTCTGTGGAAACATCATTAACAAAGTTTACTGTGACAATTACTCTGTTGTCAAACTGGCCTGCTCTGACACCAGAGCAATTAACATTTATGGACTCGTGATAACTTTTTTTGTAATCTTTTGTCCTTTAATGTTGATTCTTTACACTTACATGAAGATTCTCAGAGTGTGTTTTTCTGGCTCTAAACAGACCAGACAGAAAGCTGTCAGTACCTGCACACCTCATGTTGCTTCTCTGCTGAACTATTGTTTTGGATGTAGCTTTGAAATAGTGCAGAGTAGATTTGATATGAGCAATGTACCAAATATTTTGCGGATATTTCTATCATTGTACTGGATTACATGCCAGCCGATCTTCAATCCTTTAATGTATGGCTTGAATATGTCTAAAATCCGTATCATATGTAAAAATCTGCTCTTTGCTTTTAGTTGACTGCTCAGATAAACAGGTTTCCAACAGATTTCAGTGTTTCCCACAAACTGAAACTGTTTCTGGTGGTTTAGTGTCTGAAAGTCACAGTGTGCCGATGTGATGAATGAAGATAAGTTTTTCTTTTTGATGAGTGGTTGCAACATTTTGTGACCTTTCAACCAATTCATAGCCCTGATTACCAAATCAAAAACTAAGTAAAAAAAAGGCAGCTCTCTCAGTTTTTAATTCCATCCTTCTGTACAAAACTATCGACTCTCAGTCACTTGTACACTTCACATCAAACATCAGATTAAACTTTTCAGCCCATCCCCTGTAATGTCATGTGTACACTTTTTAATATTATTATAATTGGTGTGAAATATAATGCAACCTCACACTGAATAGTAGAAACTCATGATTCATTGTCCCTCGTGTTTTTCAGTTACAAGGTGAAACTCACTCCCACTTGAGGGGGATAGTAGGCCTAATCAGAAAAAAAACTGTCAGCAGTAAGACTCAGCTATGCACTTGGCTCTGTAACAGAAGGTCCTCATAACTAGTTAGCAAGTGATTTTTCTCTTTTGTTTGTCACACAGAGATTTCTTTAATAACTCAATAGATTTTAACACAGAGCTTTTTATGTATATCTGCTTGCTGTTTTTTTTTAGCAACAGTGAAGTTTAAAGCAGCATCACCTGGTGAGGACGGGCTTCTCTCCGTGTGTGTCTGATTCTCTGTTTCTGTGTTTGAGTCTCAGATTTATTAATAAAAGGTGTTGGTGCCTCCTCGTCATAGCTTCACTTTGACCTCTGTGTTTTGTGTAAAATAAGGTAAGAGAAAATGGCTTCACAAAAGCACTGATCGACAAAAGGTAACAGACTTTGGACCTGGGGGGCTACCCCATCAAAGTTGCTAAAGAAAGCCAAGCTCACCTGACAAAGCCAGGCTTAAACTAGCACCATCTCTAAATTAAAGGGATATTTCGGCGTAAGTTTAACCCATGGTCTAATGCACCATGAGACCGAGTAGAACACCCCCTCAAGAGATCACGTTTGCCGACCGCAAACTTCTCCAGTTATAGTGACTTCAGCACAGCCAGCCAGAATGCAAAATACTGCTGTCTTTGTAGCCAAGAGCCAAGTATGATCAAAAAGCCACTCATATCTACAAATAATGCTCAGAACAACACCATACTTCATCAACAGTACAAATAGGGTCCCAGCACATAATACGAGACATCAAACACCTGCTAGCTTTGACTGGTTCCTGTAGAAAAGAGACAAAAACAGAACTCAACCACTTGTACAAATATGTTGTAGATATTTTTATCATTGTCCTGGCTTACATGCCTGTCGATCTTCAATCCTTTAATGTATAGCTTGAATATGTCTAAAATCCATATTGTACATAAAAATCTGCTCTTTGTCTAAAGTGGATTTCTCAGATGAATAGGTTGAAACTCTGTCTTGTGATTTAGTGGTGTAGTGAAATCAGATTAAATCTGATGATGTTTGTTTTTACAGTGAAATGTGAGCAAATGTTATTCAGTGAATTATTTTTTTTTAACCATTACTGCACAATTAGGACGTATTCAAGACATTGCATGTGATGGTATAACATAAAATGCAGATACAGATCTAGAACCATATGTCATTGCATTATTGAAAAAGTCTTTGCATGTTAGTGTGAAACATTCACTGATTGTGTTGTAAAAAAGAAATTTTGAAACCATTTTCTTTCTTTATGATTTACTTGCTATTTAAGATTAAATTAAAAAAAACCCACTATGGATGATTTACTGTGTATTTTACTTTAGTCCAAGGTGAAACAGTCACCACAGGGCCAAGACATACAAGCTGGAGAAGCTGGAGAACCTGGAGAGAACCCACACAGGCGCAGGCAGAACATGCAAACTCTATTTAATATATAGATCTAATATGAATCATATAAATATGGTTAATATGGTTTTATCCGACACACTAAACTGCAACAAAGACGGGATGGTGTGGAAATTAGGATACACACAAATCGAGGCTGTGCAGGCAGTCATTTCACGTGTTGGTTTGTTGTGGTGTTGTGTCTTAAAGTGTCGCTTTACAACACAACACGACATATGTCTGCTCTACTATGGTTGATTTTAAAAATGTAATCCTGCCAAGTAATCCCCGTTTTTATCGAATATACCAGTAATCTGATTACATTTTTTTTCCTGTACTGTACCTTTTTTTGTATCCTAATTACATAACGCTGTTACATGTAATCCATTACTCCCCATGCCTGTAAAAAGAAGACCTCTGCAAGGTTGACATTTTAGGCTGACATGAACTAAAAACACAGATCAGTTACTATTGAGGGCACGCTGCTGTGGATGTCCCCTCTCTTAGAGACTTTAAAAGGTGGTTGAAGCTGAGTTTCAGATCAGTTGGGATGAGTAAAGCAGGAAAACAGGTGACTGCTCAAATTCACTCAATGTGGCAAATGTTTGATTTGTATTTCCAAACCTGAGCATTACACTTTTTCTTTTTCAAGAGGACATTGTACATTTGTGGATATTTCTTAAAACTGTTTATATGATGGTGAATCTGACCAGCATGACTACGTTGCACGATATCCATGTATGCTCCATAAAGGTAAAGTTACACATTCTGCCAGCCCAACCCAATTTTAAACAAGTTAAATTTTTGCAAATCTATAACAAAGGTTAACCTTATTATTTGTTATTTGTTATTTGCACAGTAGAGGATCATGTTAAACTCCACACAGGTTTCATATTTCACTCTTGCTGCCTACTTTGACACTGGAGTTTTCAAATACTTATGTTTTACTATTATTATGTCTTTGTATCTTTTTATAATTTGTGCCAATGTTTTGCTGATTGTGGTGATCTGTATGAACAGTAGTTTACATGAGCCCATGTACCTGTTTCTGTGCAGCCTGTTTGTAAATGAACTGTATGGTAGTACAGCGTTGTTTCCATTCCTGCTGGTTCAGATCCTCTCTGACATTCACACTGTGTCTGCTTCATTTTGCTTCTTGCAGATTTACTGTGTTCATTCTTATGGAGCTGTTGAATATTTAAACTTAGCCATCATGTCTTATGACCGATACCTTGCTATCTGTTATCCTCTGCAATATAACACACGTATGACATTCAAGAAGATTGCCATACTTATTGCATTAACATGGTTATACCCTTGTTTTGCAATGGTTGTTTTGTTATCTTTGACTTCACCATTACAGATGTGTGGGAACATCATTTACAAAGTATACTGTGCTACCCACTCTGTTGTCAAGCTGGGTTGCCCCAGCACCAATGCAATTAACATATATGGACTTATTGCAACTTTTAGCACAATCCTTGGAGCTTCACTTTTAATTCTTTACACTTACATAAAGATTCTCCTTGTTTGTTTTTCTGGCTCCAAACAGACCAGACAGAAAGCTGTAAGTACCTGCACACCTCACCTTGTTTCTCTTCTCAACTTTTCTTTTGGTGCTACCTTTGAAATATTACAGAGCAGGTTTAATATGAATAGTGTCCCTAATATGTTGCGGATATTTTTATCATTATATTTTCTTACATGCCCACCACTGTTCAATCCTGTATTGTATGGCCTGAAAATGTCCAAAATCCGTGTCATATGTAAAAATATCTTATCAAATGTTGAAAATTAAAATTACGTTGTCCAACAGGTGTTCTTATTTACATCAATACACTGTAATATTTTAATGTAGAACTGTCCATTGTAATATAACCGATAAAGTTTACTCAATTTTGATTTGATTTTCTCTGTGAAACAGGGATGTAACACCTGCAACAGTTTCAGAAAAGTTTAGAAGTGTCCTCCATGCCATCTCAAATTTCCATCCATGTATATATGTTAAAACATGTTTGCAATGATTGCGTATATCATATAATATCCTGTGCTTTAGTGTCTCAGACTGTTAGAATTTATTTCTGCTCAATATACAGACTGCTGACATAGACATTTGAAGAAGACCCAGACATCATGTTTTTTTTTTTTTAAATAATGCGTTCATTCTGTCCAGAAGCACCACAGTAGCACAGCAGCACCTGTATAGGCACACACGCACGTAGACCCACACACAAAAAAAAACAGTGCTGTCTGCTGAACCGGTTATTCAAGCACTGATGCACATATCATGCCCGCTCAATGATGGGACTCATCGCTCCTAATCAATAACACTGTACAACAGAAAATAGCAATAAAAATTGTGTGCTTACCTTTGAATCAGCCCACAAACCATTCATAAAACCCTTGGCCTCCTTATTCCTATATTCTTACTTTACTCTTAGTGTTTCTATGTCCTTTAGTTTTCTTTTTCCTGCTTTCATCCTTATTTGTGCCCAAAACTCACTGTTTGCGTCACTGTGTAACCTGATGACTGATGTCTGTCAATCACTTTTTCTCCCTCTTTTCTTTTTTCTCAGATTAAAATGCATCCAAAACAGGCGATTTACGAGTAACTTTAAACGGACATAAAACACAGACAGAGCACAAATAAATTTGAATATTAATTGCATTTATTTACAGATTTTGATTGACAGAGGAAGTCCCAGATCCAATATATATATAATTCTCTTAACTTTGAAGAGGGTTCATAACTTGAATAACTTTTGAGGAGCTTTTTAAAATTCAAGAGCTTCACAAAAATTACATAACATAACAATAAGACATTAATGAATAACAAAGAATTGCAATGAAGTGAGACAAATGTTCACTTTTAAATGGTCTCTTGTATTCTTTTTAAACCACTCACAACATTACAGTGTGGTTGTAAACTATATGAGGAGAGGATGCTACTTGGTGCACAGGAAAGTAGCTCTGTAATTCCTTCAGTCTGTCCCAGGCACAGCGACCAATAATCCCCCATTCAGTAACTGCAAGACAATAGCTGAGACAGAATAGTGATATCTACTGCTCAAGTGGTCGAGGCCTCTTGAAAGGTTAGTCAGGTGACCTCCGGTCATGTATGAGAATTGCTTAATTCTACAAAAATGACCTCTTAAATTTATCTTAAGATAAATGTGGCTGGTTTAACAATGATGTTACATGTCCTGCTGTTGTGATTGCATATGGTTAATGGGAAAAATACTGTATGTCAGGCCTACGATAGACTTGTCTGAGGTTGGAATCGGAGGATAAAATGATGAACTGACACAATCTTTAGTTAGTCGATTACATGCTTCCTTACCTATCTTTGGGGATGGTGTTAGCCTGTGCAAACAAAGTCCACAAAGTTTTTATTTATTTATTTTTTTGGATGTAAATTATGTAGTTCCTTTCTTAATTAGGCCACACTTGTGATGTGGGTGTCCTCTCTCTTTATACATTTAAAAGAGGCCAAAGCAGAGTTTCAGCTTGTTAGAGACTCTCAGTAAGAGAAGAGCAGGATATCACGTCACCTTATGTCTAAAGCTTAGAAGTAAAGCATTTCAGGGACCTGGAAAGCATTATTTTAAGTGTTTTGGTTATCATTATTATTATTATCATTATTAATTTTTACATTCTTTGATAATGAAATCAATCAGAATTTCCTCATTCATTTTTGTTCATACGTCCCTTATGCTTAAACAGGAAAAACAGGAGCAAGACAGAATTTAAATTCTTAGAAATGTATAATAAGGGTAACACAATTATTCCTTTGTGTGCACACTAGAAATTTTATGCACAGTACTTACTTCTGAAAGTACCATAATGACTCAGTTGGAGAGGTGCCATGATATGACTTCAGCAGCATATCATATTAATATTACAATTCACACTGTGATGATGTTCTGTCAATTTTTAACCTAAATTTTGCATTGACTAAAATGATCACCTGTTGCTATGAGGCTCAGTTTCTCTACTTTATACTGCTTGTGTGGTCCAAGAGAGTGGAGATTTGATGTTTAAATCTGTAGGTGAAACTATCCAGTGAAAATTTGTGAACCAAACAGATGATCATGATGAACTCTTCCCAGGTTTCACACTTCACACTTGCTGCCTATTTTGACACTGGTAATTTGAAACACTTGTATTTCATGATTGTCCTGTTTTTATACATTTTTATTGTCAGTGTTAATGTTTTGCTGATTGTGGTGATTTGTATGAACAGGAGTTTACATGAGCCCATGTATCTGTTTCTGTGCAGCCTGTTTGTAAATGAACTGTATGGTAGTACAGGGTTGTTTCCATCCCTGCTGGTTCAGATCCGCTCTGACATTCACACTGTGTCTGCTTCATTGTGCTTCTTGCAGATTTATTGTGTACACACATATGGAGCTGTAGAATATTTAAACTTAGCCATCATGTCTTATGACAGATATCTTGCTATCTGTCATCCCTTACAATATAACACACGTATGACATCTAACAAAATTGCCACCCTAATTGCTGGTACATGGTTATATCCTTTGCTTTCATGTATTCTCATAATATATTTGAATTCCCATTCACAGCTGTGTGGAAACACCATTTACAAAGTTTACTGTGATGGCCACTCTGTTGTGAAGCTGGCATGCTCATATGCTCACGTAACAAATATATATGGGCTAATTGCCTCGTTTGGTACAATCTTTGGTGGCTTAATTTTTATCTTGTTCACTTATATGAAGATTCTTATTGTTTGTTTTTCTGGCTCTAAACAGACCAGACAGAAAGCTGTCAGTACCTGCACACCTCACCTTGCATCTCTATTGAACTTTTCTGCAGGGGCAAGCTTTGAATTAATACAGAGCAGGTTTAATATGAATAGTGTCCCCAATATGTTGCGTATTTTCTTATCATTGTACTGGTTGACATGTCAGCCGCTTTTCAACCCTGTAATGTATGGACTGAATCTGTCTAAAATCCGTCTCATAGGTAAAAATCTCATGTTTAATGTGGGCCCTTAACCGGTTATAGGCTTGACCTTAAGTATTCTAATACAGAACTGTGGATTTAGACAGAATGATAAAATAGGAAATGAACATAACTATTGAACCGATTTGCTTCTTTAAATTTAAGAACAAAATATTCCATATACTAATGGTTAAGAATACCAGTTTTAGAAATAATATTGTGTAACATTTAGTGTCAGACTAAGACATGCATTTTAAATGAAATGAGATATTAAATTTACCATTGAAAGTATTTACATAATATATAAATATATACAATCATATTACACTTGGGATGCTAGTTGACTTTACCTCAACACGGCCTCTCTTCTTACTTTTATGTACAAAAAAATCTGAATGTAATTTCTTCTCATTCAGTTTTGTGAATTGATCCATTACTTAATGTGAAATATTTTTTGATGTTTCTTGTGTTGTAACATTTGAATTACCTCTCAATAAAGATTTTGTATTATTACTTGTAATGACCAAGCAGTATGTGTCAGTGTCAGATGAAGTAAATTATTACTATTATCATTATTATTGATGATAATAATAAAAACAACAACAACAATAATAATAATCTAGTTGCTTTTGCTAACATCAAGTTGCTGTTAAACATATGGCCTTATGTATACTGAGCAATCCCCGAAGAAGCTGTTCTACCCCTGTGACAATATTCTGTCCAAAACGTCTCAGACATATGTGATGTGTGAGAAACAGGGATTGGTAAAATTTGCCCATTTTCTTTCTACTGCTGCCTTTTACAGCCTAATGCTCAAATTAAGTTTCCAGACACGTTTGCACATGTGTTTAATGCTGCATTATCATGACTGACCTCAGAGCAGTGGAAACTGTGTCACAGCTTGACAAGTTCTAGCCAACAGGCCACTGTCATGAAAATGATTAACTGCATCTTAAAAAATGTTGATTTATATTAAATACGTGGTGTAGGATGTTTATCGCATTTGTGTTATTGTCTTAGTAATTTAATTAGGCATCAATCATTATTGGATTAGTTATTCACTGGTCCTTTGGCACTTGCATATGGCTTTTGTGCCCTAAAGATTTTTCTTAGTGGAAAAAACAAAAAGAAAAAACTCTTTCCCCTAAAATGACAATATTTCTGGCCTGACAGGAACAGTATATAAAAAGCTCAACCTGAAAATTGTAAATAACTTGCTGCTAAAGTTTAGTTTTTTTTACTGTTATGACTGATGTTAGCGTATCAAGCCCCAGTGACAACATTTGCAACAGACAGTTTACAGGCTTCTAACGAGGGCCAACAACATCTGCTGATGCTCGTGCAGAGCACAGTGGAGTGTGACCTGTCACTGTAGTATATTTAAAAGCCACACACAACTACACACACACTTACTCTCAACAATTTGCAGTGAGGAAACACCAGAGACTGGATCAAACCAAATAAATAAAAGGAACTAAAACGTTAGCATTAGTGCAAGGACATGATAAAAATAACTAACATTATGCAATAAAAAGCCTAAGAAGACCAAAGACTAAACAATTAACAAAACAATAACGTATAGTACTGAGTAATATCACATCAAGTGACCTTTGTGACCTCTCAAATTTCAGGATGTGACTCCTGTTCTAATCTGTCCTTCATGTTCATTTTCATAAAAACACTCAACATTTTGCAGAGCTGGAGGGTCAAGAGAGTTTTATTTGCGTCCAAAATCATAAAGTACAAATTTGACTGTAAACAGAGAAGTTTACAACATATGTTTCAATAATTTCAAGTGCATGTGAAGACAGAAGGCAGGCTGACACATGCATGCAGTGTGTGTCTTTACTGAAGCTTGGACAGAATCCATACACTCTGGTACAGGCTTTTAGATACTTGGGTACACAGGTGTTTGGCAGTCCCTGTAACCATCTGTGCTTCTGTATGACATAAATGGAAACGGAAATGTGCTTGACCTCTGTCTCAACCTACTGCAATTGCATCAACATGTTCTGAAATTATTAATATGCATTTACAGTCAAGACAATTAATAATATTAATTCCAGTTTTCGCTCTGTGTCTGTATTAAATGAATTCAATAACCTTTTCTGAGCACAACTCTCTAGTTTCTAAAAATGCAGATTTGAAATCAGGCTTTTACATGTGACACGGATTTTAGACAGTTTCAGTCCATACATTATAGGGTTGAACAGTGGTGGGCATGTAAGAAAGTATAGTGATAAAAATATTCGCAACATATTAGGTACACTGGTCATGTTAAATCTGCTCTGTAATATTTCAAAGCTAGCCCCAAAAGAAAAGTTGAAAAGAGAAGCAAGGTGAGGTGTGCAGGTACTAACAGCTTTCTGTCTGGTCTGTCTAGAGCCAGAGAAACACACTTTGAGAATCTTGATGTAAGTGTAAAGGATAAAGATTAGAGGACCAAAGACTGACAGAGCACTAACAATTAGTCCATAGATGTTGGTGGCGCTGGTGTCAAAGCAGGCCAGTTTCACAATAGAGTGGTTATCACAGTAAACTTTGTTTATAATGTCTCCACACAGCTGTAAAGGAACAATCAATGGCAATGTGCAGAAATTCACAAGAAGCGGTGGAAACCACGTTGCAGCAACAAGCACTGCAACTTTGTTAAATGTCATACGTGTATTATATTGTAGAGGATAACAGATCGCAAGGTATCTGTCATAAGATAAAATGGCTAAGTTTAAAAATTCTACACTTCCATACGAGTAAATGCAGAAAATCTGCAGAAAACAAAAGGGCGCAGACACAGTGTGAATGTCAGAGAGGATCTGAACCAGCAGGAATGGAAACATCCCTGTACTACCATACAGTTCATTTACAAACAGGCTGCACAGAAACAGGTACATGGGCTCATGTAAACTCCTGTTCATACAGATCACCACAATCAGCAAAACATTGGCACTGATAATAATAAAATAAAGAGACATTGCAATCATGAAATACATATATTTAAACAGCTCAGTGTCAAAGTAAGCAGCAAGTGTGAAATATGACGGTTGTGTAAAGTTGATCATGATCATCATGCTTAGGTTCACAACTGTACCGTGTGAACACTAATCAGCGTTTTGTTTGTCACATTTTGTTTTAGATTGAACCAATTTATAATGGAGCTTTTTTGATAGTCTGTTTGTTTTGCTCATTGTGCAGCTCAACATCAAGCACATATAAACAGAAGCCAGCATGATAACACTCCAAATAGTTTTAACATACAATCCCAAATGTAACATTTCCTTTTCATAGTCAATATAATGCAGAGGGTAAAAATGACAAAACAAAGATAGTGACTGTGTAACATTGAGCGTTCACCTGACGTGCTGCTGCTGTGAGTCCCACCAAACTGAGCTGAAACTTGGCTTCCACTTCTTTTAACTATTCAACTCGAGGACGCCCACGAGTGCAGCGTGTCCTCACTGTGAAACACTAATTGATTGATTGAATATTTGATGTGCATAGCGAATGCAGATGTTCCCATACAGTCACAATCTGTGCTGCATGTAATTAAGCAGTTAACATCGAGTCATGCTCTGTGCCATGTATAAACATGTTGTGCAGGCCCAGTTGATTTTAGTTCTGTATCAAGATGTCAGGAGAAAATCTAAGTGAGTCTGAAGGAGGGTTCATTGTCAGGCTACTCCTGGTGAGAGTTTCTGTTATGTCTAAGGGATATCTGAATAAAACAGCCAAAACAAAACAAAAGTCGGCGCAAAAGTTAATGTAATGACAAAACTGAGCTCCAATCAGGTGATACAAAATTGACAAACCAGCAAAAGACAAAACTGAGCAGTTTGTGAGACGAGACGGTCTGGGGGGAAAGTCTTGATATATTTGCTTTCATGGTGTTATGTTATCTAATTTGAAACAAATTCTAGGCAGAGAAAGAAATTCTTAAAAAAATTCCTATGGCTGAATACAATAACTTAGACACTGTAACAGTCACTGTGTTACTGATCCTGGAAATATACTCTCAGAGGTCTATCATAGAGACCAAGCTCCTGGACCTGATAGTTGTGGAGTTATTCTCAATCCATGTTCACCGTGTCTGTCATGACGAGGCAAACGTCCCAACATCAGCAAAACATTAACACTGATAATAAAAAATTAACAGACATTACAATCCTGTATATATATGTAAACAGCTAAGTGTCAAAGCAGGCAGCAAGTTTATTATGAATATATACACTAATTTTTAGAAGTGAACCCTGATTTTCCCACTTTTTTTTATTTATTTATTGAAATTCAAGCAGTTCAAGTACAATGAATATCTTGAAATGGCACAAAGGTAAGTGGTGAACTGCCAGAGGCTTGTGGTACAGAAGCTACATCTTAACACTTCCACTCATCTAATCTGCCTCTTGCACATCTTCCTCAGTAACAGACAGCAAACAGCCCAGCTACAGGCACAACAAAATCTTGTGCACTCACCACCAACACTGGAGCACCACAGGCCTGTGTGCAATGTAATCCAGTACAATTAAAAGTTACCTGTTCAAAACAATGTAATCAGTAACTTACTCTTAAGTGTCACAAAGTAAAAGTAATGTACCGGATTACTTTTAGTTACCTTTGGATTACTTCAATATCAGAAATGGAAATTAAGAATATCAAACAGCCAGCATGCATCAATGCACGTAGAGTAAATCACTCCAAACAGGAAGTCAAACGCACCGAGCATCCGGTAAATTTCAAAATAAAACGCAATGGACAAACTCCCGATTGTAACGTCATCACTTTATCAACACTAGTCACACCCGCCGGCACGAGGTACAGACAGAAGGTAAAAGCATCAGAGTAATGTTGAACAGCAAATCAACCCCAGAAAGAGATCTGTTGTTTACATTTTAATTTCACTTACACGGCTGTTGTCACGTTAGCTGGTTGTCTCTCCTGTGATCTTGTGACCTCTGGTCTCCAGCTGCTCTGGGCTCTGGGGACGGAGCAGTGGGCGATGGTTTGATCCGACCGTCGGAGCTGAACCGCACCGAAGACGGAACAATGTGTGGAAACTGGGTCACACAGACCGAGGCTACAGGTGATTATCTGTGGTTGTTTCACCTGTTGGTTTGTTGTGGTGTTGTGTCGTAAAGTGTCGCTTTACGACACAATACGACATATGTCTGCTCTACTATGGTTGTTGTTAAAAATGTAATCCTGCCAAGTAATCCCCGTTTTTTTTTTTTTAAATAACCAAAAAT
>OMNW01032476.1:0-12383 GCA_900303245.1 Selene dorsalis
CGACCCCCCCCACACACACACCCCCACCCCAGCCTCTTTATCGGAGAGATTTTGAGTGAGCCAAATTGTCCATAAATTTGGGACATGGAGTCATAAATGTCAGGAAAAGGGAGGAAAACAGACAGACAAATTCCTCCAGCATGATGGCAGCACTAATGATTACTGCTATGAGTGTGTGAGAAGGGAGGGAGAGAGAGAGAGAGAGAGGCGGAGTCTGGGATGAAGTGACGCTGAAGGAGAGCAGAAGACAGAATAAAAGAACAAGTCTGGGCAAAACAGAACGGTCAAGTGGATGAGGAATAAAGATGTGTTACTTGATTACTGATGGAAGAGAAAAGAGGACTGCAGCGAGGACCATAGCCTGCTCAACACACTGAGCTATACGGTGCGGCTGTAATGAGCTATTTGTGATTGGGAAGTGATGTCAACAACAGAAGCTGTGGATGAAGTGAGGAATAACGTGGCTGACTGAGAGCTATCAGCTGATTGGATGAGTTTGTCCCCATCAACCAAAACGGTAGAAATCGTTAAAAGTAATGTTTAACTGCACCAAACTTGATGGCACATGTAGAAAATTCCCATCTAATTTAAAGGTGCATTAATAAAAAAATAAATAAATAAAATCACTTCATTTTCTATAAGTTATTGGCTTTCTTTAAAAGTTAATGTACTGGAGTGAAGGATATAGCATTATGAGCCAGAGGTGGTGATCAGCACCTCCCTGGTGGGTGCAGGTGCAGAAGGAGAGAGATGGAAGACATAGACAACAAATGTGTGGGAGGTGAAAGGACAGGAAGTGATGCATTGTATTTGTCCTTTTGAAGTGTCTCTTACTGTTCAACAAATCGAACCGTTGTCGTTGTTGTTGTTACACTGATAACAAAGGTATTTTATCTTTTCATCACCATGTAGCTAACACTGTCATGGACAGCACTGTTTACTGACCACTCCAGAAGAAATATGAGTGCAGCATCAAACATCATCATCGGCTTCTGTCTCCAGAGGTGGAAAGCAACAACAACAACAACGTAAACACTTGTATCTATTATATAGAGTTAGTGTGCATGCATCTGCTTGTGTGCAGCCTGTGGCAGTCACTCCCACTCAACTTTCCACTTTTCCTGCAAGGGATTATTCAAGTATTTCTGATAACATACTTTCTTCAGCTGAAGTCAGGAGCTCGTCCTGCTTGTAATTTCCTGATAGCTAGTCACTGTGGCCTCCAGTCTTCCCAGAAGAGGCAGCGCTGCTCAGGCAGTGTATTATCATATTGTTCTGTACTGTTAATGCAACTCTGGCTTGTAAAGCCACCACCACCACAACCAAGATAGTTTTTTTTCCCTCAGATTGAGTTTATGTATAAGAGTGTTAATCTCCAGAACTCTTTTGTATCTGGTTATTTTATGGCCTTCAGATAACAAACTTGAAAATTCACCTTCATGTAGCTTTTAATGCTCTGTGGAGATCAGTAAAAGTGAAAGTAAACACAAAACAGAGGAATAAAAAAGTTAATGTTGCCATACTTGCGTCAGTACAGGGAGGAAGAGCTGCTGCTGAAAGAGACGAGGGAATAACAGGATGTACAGAAACAGGCAGGAACACACACACAGATGGAAAGCTCTTGAGAGAGAATGAGACAACCCGGACTCACCAGTCCAGAAGAGAGAGATCAGACATACACAAAGAGAGGAGTGCAGAGAGACAGAGCACAGTGCCATCTGGGATCACTGAGCACTGTAATGGGCCTGAGTCTCGTCAGCTGGGCTCAGCTCAGGTCAGCTTGGCTGCAGATTTCCTCACCGTCTCCCTGCCAACAACAGCACATGGGAATACAATTCTCCAGCAGACCAACAATCCTAGAAGGTCTCACTTAGCTGGGTTCAGGAGAAAAAAGAAAGTAAATTCACGTTTCCCTGAGGTTTACACTGGCATGATATTTGCCCACTGGTTCATAATGGAACCAAAATGATCTTAACAACATAACACTCTTGGCAAAACCCAGCACGGAGGACAAGCTGAGCCTTCTGTGCCAACATTATTCTCAGTGTAATTTACTCCAATAGTTCCCAGTTCCTTTTTTGCTGGAGATTCACTCACTTGTGAATCCACACACATGCAAGAAATTACAAGTGTTTTATTTGCATTTCCCTTTTGGTCTTGGCTGCAGTAAGGCAAGGCAAGGCAATTTTATTTGTATAGCCCATTTTCACAAACAGTTTGTCTCAAAGCACAGCATCATGACAACATCCTCTGCCCTTAGACCCTCACATCGACTGAGGAGAAACTCAGAGAAAAATTGGAGAAACCTCAGGTTGAGCAACAGAGGAGGGATCCCTCACCAAGGACGGGCAGACGTGAAATAGATGTTGTGAACAGACAAGAGGACAGTTTACAACACAGAGTATGGGAAAACATGGAAATGGAATCAGTTAGTTAACAAGATATGATGGAGCAGCTTCTGGTAGGCAGGGAGAGCAGGCCAGCTTAATGGGACTACTGGATGGCAGACTGGGTCGTGAGAAGCGAGGGCAGGCCGGTTTAATAGCAGGAGAAAGGAGGTGATGGAGGAGGCTGTTGGTGCAGAGGGATGGAGCTCTGGAGAGATCTGTGGAGAGTGCAAGACACCAAGGCCAAACTACAAGGTGCAACAAATAATGACAGTACAAAATGTGTGAGAGGAGAGGAGAGGAGGAGGAGGAAGAGGAGAGGAGGGAGGAGGAAGAGGGGAGGAGAGGGGAGGAGGAGGATAAGATGGAGCTTTGTCATTAAGAGCCTTAGAAGTCAGTAGAAGGATCTTGAAGTCTATTCTATATCCTACTGGAAGCCAATGGAGAGAAGCTAGAATGGGAGAGATGTGCTCTCTCTTACTAACTCCTGTTAATACCCTCACTGCAGCGTTCTGGACCAGCTGGAGACTCTTTACAGAGGTTTTTGGACATCCTGACAAGAGGGAGTTACAGTAGTCCAGCCTAGAGGTGATAAATGCAGGGACTAGTTTCTCAGCATCACTCTGAGAGAGGATATTCCTGATCTTAGCTATACTGCACAGGTGAAAGAAGGCAGTCCTAGTCACATGCTTTATGTGGGAGCTGAAGGAAAGATCCTCCAAAATGACTCCAAGGTTCCTCACAGTGGTGCTTGAATTCAGGGTGATGCCATCCAGAGTAGCTATCTGATTGTTAAATAATAGTAATAGATGTCAACGTGTCCAAGAGCTGTTCTGAAGAAGGTGGCCATCAGGGAAAACTTGTGTATTTCTAAAATGTGATCCAGAATAGCACAAGGCATATTTTCTTAAATTATTACTCATGACTCTTGCATTTAAAGTTCAAAGACATCTGACTTGTTATGAAGGCTGAAGCTACTATGCCCACCTTTTTTTCTTTCCTAGGTTATTCTTAAGTGCCTCTTTTCTTGGTGATTTTCTTCAATTTTCAACCAAAAAAACAGAAGTGCATGGACGCTGTATAGCAAAACACAGATACAACTCAATGCTGCTTTTAGAAATTATTTACATGAATCAATTTCATGACCTTGTTCAGTTTAAAACATATGGGGCTTTCACTGCTACAACCTTCGCTGCAGCCTGGATCAACACCGGCACTATCTTTAAATACGGTGTAATTTAAATGAATGGACCGCAAATCAACTGTCTGTAATTGAGCACTACACACTCCAAGTAGCACAGATGTCAACAGAAGGATGTCCACCTGTCTGCTGGCATGTGTTTCCGCAGTGCAGTATGTAGAGCTCTCAGGGCCATCGTACGTTTCACCTTGTGCAGCATCGGGGTAAAAGGAGAAACCCACTGCTGAACAGAAACATGAGCTGAAAGAGCTACAGAATGGTTATATATAATCGGACATAAGTTATGTTCCCACTGGTAACTAGCTATGATACAAAGTGTTTGTCTGATTGATGCTTCACTAATCATTTATCGATCACTCTTGCAGTACTTTGAGGTGAAAACCAACCGTCTTGGTGAGAAGAGTGTGCTGACGTCCACACTTCAACGGTTTCTCCTACAAGCAGTCAAGTGGAGCCAGCAGCAATTTCCATCTAAAAGCACAAACGATGTCTGGCTCTCTTCCCACCCTTTCAAACAGTTTTACCGTAGCTCCCACACTGCACCCAAACTAACCCACACTACACACAGCTGGGGTTACAGGCTGAAGGAGACATGTTTGTTGTGTCAGGTGCTTACATCATGTCATGTGATGTCTGCAGACATGTGGTCACAGTGACTGCTGTTCAACAGAGTCTGGCTTTATAATTTCACCTGCACATTGATAATAATGAGGTCCTGCCCTGACACAAGTAGGGGAAGTGCTCTTCTGTGGTTGTGGAGGAAGGGAACTTTATGAAGATGTTATCCATCATCTCAGGAAACTACATGTGATTTTATGAGGAGCGTTTCATATAAAATGAAATATGTTAACCTCTTTGAGCCCGCTGTCCCGTCAGCTGCCACAGCATGCATTGGAAGCAATAGGACCCTCCCACCAGTGGGTTTTAAGGGGTTGAATCATCTCCCTCATTTAAATAGTATCTAAATTCATCTTAGACTTTACTTTGAGGCTCTAAAGTTTGTAACAAACAAGAGGTCTGTGTCAGCAGCTAATACTTATTCTGAAATGTTGTTCTTTGAAGAAGTGACTGTCACTTTACACCTTAAGGAGACGTAATATGCATATTTTACTTCTCTTTGTTTACCATTGTGTCAGAACACCTACAGAGTAGTTCTGCATGATTTTCAGCTCCAAAAAGTCCTTAGCTGTCTCGTACGGAGACAAGAAAAATCCCAACAGCTGTGCAGCCACTTCCTGAAACACTTTGTTTTGGCTGCTGCCCCCCCTGCTTTCCACTGGCAGGCAGCATAAGCTATTGTTATTGCCAGTATTCTTCTTCTTCTTCCCATGAAATCCTACTTCCCATCCATGAAAAATCACATAACTTTGCACAAAGCTCCAGTCCCATGCCAGATTTACTCAACTCCAAGCACATGTCAATATTCCTCTTGGGGGGGACAATAAGCGTCTAAATTTTAAAACTTTGAATATTCCTACCAAACCAACTGTACGTGCTACAGTTTTGCAACTTTCACCAAAATGTCACCCCAACACTACGGAAACTTTTGTTCATTCAAACTCAGTGCTAATTCTTTAGTCCATCATTCCACTCCATCACTGTCCTCCACAAAGTTTACACCTGGATTTTTGATATCTGAAAAACTTTGCCTACAGTGCATGAAAACATTTGATTGTAAACAGTACTGTAAACATATACCAGCTAATTCTTGATAAATACATTTTCAATCTTCCTAAAAAAACTGACAGTATTTTGGAGTCATAGTAGATGAATTCTGGCAAATATCAGACTTTTATCTCAAAAACTTAATTTTTGAGGAATGATGGGAACAACTGCAGTCAATGTAAGAATGGCTTTTTTAAACATCAGATTTTCTCTTATGAAGCAAAACACTCAATTAAAAACAAATCACCAACATCTGCAGAATGGACTTAGTAATGCCAAAGTTCTTGTTGTCTTCCTATTTTGTTTCTTGTTACTCAGAATTGCCTAAATTTGTCCAAAATTGCCTGACTCTGACCACTGCTGTGAAGCAGCTTTAATTTACCTTGTGTTGTTAAATACATACCGGTTGGCTTTACAATCATGGACAGCTATCAGATGCGTCTGTACGTGTTGGACCCCGAGTCTGATCTACAGTTTTCATCTTCTTTGGGGAAGGAAAACAGTTGCAATTTTACATATAGATGGCGGTTGGGGGCAGAGGTCATGGGCATGTTTTGGGCAGATCCCTTGATTTGGGTTGCTTTGTCCTTATTGGACGGTAAAACCTGATGTCAGGTTTTGCATAAATCTCACAGAGATCTTATTACCGAGCGTTCAGAGAGACTGGAAACCATGTTAAATCTCGTTGGTGGATTACGACAGGACCCCTATAGCTCATGTTGGGCTTTGCAGAGGTTCAGCATGGACATATGACTTTATAATATTAATAAATAATATTGTAAGGATGCTCTAAAATATGCAACAGCATAATATGTCTCCTTTAAAATATGTTTTTTGTTTTTTTGTTTTTTTTAACTCATAGATTTCCACAACATATCAATATTTTTCCTTATTTGTTGGATTTGTATCTTTTTCTATATTTGTTTACATACGTGTGTGTACATATGTATAAAAATAAGGTAAACAGCCAGAATCATCTTCTTCCATTGTATTTGACATTTGTTGAGTTTCCAGCTCTATTTACACTAGATGGATTGTTGGACATATCAGAGATTGATTTTCTTCCATTTCAGTTTACACGATATGATCTGCACCTGTCACCATTCATGTTATGTAAAGGTTGTCAGTTACTGGAGAGTTCTACAGCTCTAACCACAACATGCTAACTGCTGTGTCACAAAAACATTTGGAATTCAGCTGGCAAACCCATCTGTAAAGACAGTTGGATGATATTGTTAAATGGAGGTAAAGGGATAATATTTTCTTCAACAGACAACTGTTTTATGTTTTCTTAATGACAAAACTCACTGCATTTTATGCCCAGGCGTACTGCCATCACACACAGGTCTGTCAAACCCGAAACGACTCAGAGGCTTTGATGGTTTAAAGATGCTGTTAAAAGTGGCAGAGGTGATGTTAGGTTGGCATGAAGTGATATAATGAAATCATTGATGTATTCATGTCAAACCTTCCTTTTTATGTCTGTTTGGTTTTTGACACAAACTTGCAATGACAGGTGCGGAATCTGTGATGAATTACATTTATAACTGTTTTCAGGATTTTGGACCATTTTTTACCAAAGAGTGTCATCAGTCTATTCAACTCATGATTATGGATGTATCCTCTAACTTGTTTAGATTTTCTGAGGCAGAACATAAATGGAAATATCCATCTGTATGTGGCACCATATTGTCAATCACCAGATGACTAGTGTTTCCAAATAATAGTGTCTCTAAATGTTGCAAATGATGCTTCCGTGAATATGATGAGCTGGTAATGGTGAGGTGAATGAGCGTAACTGCAGATTGAAGCACAGGTGTTTACTTTGTAATGGCAATTCATTAGAACATAACAGCCTTTTTTATATATTCTAATTACACATGAAACTCCCCCAGTTTCACAGTCATTATCTAGGAATGCCACCAGGGATAAAATAGCATGTGGTGAATGGGTTTGCTGTGATCAAAAAAGGCTTTGTTAACATATAAATTACTTCAGTGCATCTAATTTTGTTCTTTTATGTCTTTCTTCACCTCTCTCCCTCTCCCTCTGTCCCTGTGTAAAACCCCCTGCAGATGAATTCAAAGCCTTTATGAAGCGCTTGCCTACAGACCGGTTCTTGAATGTGTCCATGATCGCCAAATTCTGGTCGGCCGACCTGTCCCTCCAGAAGCGCTACACCCAGCTGGAGTCCAGCACCGCCCTGGTGCTGGGAAAAGCCCAGAAGATCGTCAGGAAACTGTTCACCCTGAGCAAACGCTGCCCCAACCAGCCTCGCATCAGTCTGCCCCGAGAGAGGTAGGCCCCCCGGGGTGCACCGACAGAAAACAACCCACATGGAGACGTCGTAATTAGTCTTCACTGCGAGTTTAAGGTCACAGCTTTGTACAGATTCACAGCTGCAAGCTCTCTAACACCAGGCCTCAAGTAGGACACACTGGGAAATCCTACAGCTATGTGTCTGAATAGAGTTCAGAGTTGAATTTAGTAAATCCTCAAAACTTGGTGGGAAACATGAGCGGGGTTCACACTCAGCTGTCTCAGCTTTGGTTTTCACTGCTGTCAACAGATTATACAGTAAATATTACTGTGTTAGTGGATACAGCTGGAGCCTGTAAGCACCGTGGATCATCTGAATCGACCGTGTGCAGAATTTGTTAGCAAAAGCTATTTAGCTTCTAACATGTGCTGTAGCATCACAGTTCTGTTGTCTAGTAGTTTCGGGCATGAATGTGGTCAGGGCTCTCTGGTAAAAAAGAGTTTGCCTCTCAGTGAAGCTACCATGAAAAACCAGGTTAATAACAGTCCTCTTGTGCAGAACAAAGCTTCACCGACCTTCCATCACAAAAAACTGGAAGTGCAGCTTCCAGTTTTTTGTGATGGAAGGTCGGTAAGCAGAGGCTGAGTTCATCTCTAAAGTGCACGCTCCAAATGCTCCAAAGATCCTTTTCAGCTCTCCCCTTTTTGTTCATAGAAACATTAAACCAACCTCATATTACCCTTCATGATTCACATACTGCTATTTGTGTTGTGACAAACTTAAATTTATCTTTTGTGAAGCACTGCGTAAGAAAGTTAAGTGCAACTCTGGGAGCTGTTTGCTCTATTATGGTCACACATTCTCTAAAGTAATTGCTGAGAAATTGCTAAAAAAAAAATATGTCTGACAGGAGAGCATTAAACACACTGTCAGGTTAGTCAGGCTCATTTAGAAGGGAAAACTATGACCATTAGTAAATTATCCAAACTGTCTACTGTGCTTGCCCATTAGAGTTTAGTTCAAGTTTAATCGTCATTATTCGGAAATTATTAACAACATGATAGGCATCCTTGCTCTGTTTTATCTTCAAGTAAAGTGGGAGGTAATTAGCTGTATGATGACCTGACTGCCCATGTTGGGCTCACGCTGCACAGCAGGTGTTAAAACATAGTGAAATGTACCGCTGGAGATAAAAGTACAAAAATGACAAGACACAGGAAGAAGGTGAGAGAGATATGATGACAGGATGGTGACTGAGAGAGGTAGAAGGGGGAAAGTGAGATGAAGGGTCTTGTTACAGGCTGCGGGGGCCATTGTGGGCCAAGGCATGTGGTCCGTGGCACGCTGTAATCAAGTCCTTCCCCAGACTGACAGCTTGGCACTTGTTTACAGAGGACTTCAATTTCCCTGACAGACCTCTTCCCCACCCATCGCTCCGTCTTCCCCCTTTCCTCTGCTTCCTCTGCTTTTCTGTGTTTCTCTACCACAGTTACCTTCCTCCCCCCTGTAGTCTCTCTATGCCAACGCCCTCCCCACCTGTACAAGGAACAGCGAGTTATCAGGCACTGTTCAGCTGCGAAATCTCCCAATTTTCTCCTACACAAATCCATTTGTTTTATCATCATTCATTTTTGTCTATTTACATAGGCCTGGGGGGAGGGAATTGTCGGAGCATTTGGGCAATGTTGTGTGAGATTTCCTGAACTTCGCCTGAGGATAGAATCTCTGCAGAGCCAATTTTCAGTCTGAACTTGTTGCTACTGTTACTGCACCAAAGTGGATGGTAATTTATGTATTTCTGCATTTTCATCTGTATTGCAGTCGTACCAAACAGCCACCTTTCTTTTTTTCTTTTTTTTTTGTAAAAGAGGTGTCAAATTGCCATAGATAAATAATTCCATTTATAAGTAATATGGAGCAGACTGTGAATTTGATTTTCACCTGTGAAAATGGGATGCATAAGGAATAAACAGGCTTGTTTTGTGTTTAAGGCACTCATCTCTGAAACTTGTCTTTGAATACCCTCCTTCAACTTAACTTTTTTAACTCTGAGAATACTTTAAAAGGAGATATTTTCTCACCTCTTCAAGTTAACGGGGGAATGAAATGAAAGAAATACCACATGAGAAGTGGAGAGAAAAACATTAGCACCTAGCAATACAGAAGTAAGGTACAAAATATTGAAGTTTCTTACCCTATAATGAAATCCATGGAACATTTAAAATGTAAAAACAGAAGCAAAGCAACAAAGAACCAAAGTGAGACAGTACATATTGGAGATTTCCATTTTATGTCTGCGTTTACTGAGACACAAACTGAAAGAAAAACATGTGTTTGGAGAGCATCCATTGTCCATGGCACATTAAAATCAAATCCCAACACAGAGACATGAGGAGGTGCGTTGCATTTCACTGTTGTCCGGAGCGGACCGCTCGGACCTGCCAATACTAAATGCAAAGCATGGTCAGTTTTCACAAAGACGTGCATTTGAAATGGAAACACATTGTTCCTGCCAGAATTGAACATAATCAACTGTCCAATTACCACTCTGAGGATTTTGCAGAGAAAATTCCCCTTAGTGTCTGAGCCGCCTGCTGCCCAGTCCCACGCTTCAAAACCCAGGCAATAATAAGTGTGACTGAACATCGGATCTATAGCCCACAGCAAACTGTTGTAATGTGAGAGGCTGTCTGTCACCCACTATCTCAACCCTGGGTTGGGACTGGACAAGTAAATGTTTTCTTTTGTGTTTTGTTTTGTTTTTAAAGGTTAAAATGAAGTGATGAAAAAAGAGAACTTCACTGTGACATCATAATGTTCTCAAAAACAACTCAGGGAAGGGAGATGTGACCGTGTTTCCTTTAACTTGGCTGGATGGCATTGGTCCAGTTCATTTTGACGTAGATGATGTTCCTCTGGCAAATTAATTGTTTCATAATTATTTTGTGATTCATCTCATTTGATTGTTGCATTTGTATCATTTGGGCATCTTACAAATTGGGCCTTTTTATGTATCACTTCCCGTGGACTTACACAACACAACAATATCTTATTTTAACCTGATCAACAATGAATCAGCAGCTCAGCAGCACAAAAAACATGACTTGTTAATTTCTAATTACTGAAATGTTATTTGAGACCTTATTTATGTCCCTTTCCAATAAGTGAAAGTCTTGGTGCTGCACACTGCATGATCCACTACCCATTACTTCAGCCACTGGGAAAACTCTGTTATCTGCCTACCTTAAAAATTGATTAATTAAAGTGGGGAACAATATCCATACCTCAAATATAATGTATAAAAGATTTATAGTTTGTAATCTGCTTAATATGGAATACATATGTGTATGTATTGTATATACCACTGAGCAAAATATATTAGTGAGACAAACATTTAACATGTATGGACATACAACAGATTTACATATGGGGGATTAGTCACCACTCAGTATGATAGTTTGACTAATGCATAATATTTTATCAGCATCCTGTACACTTAGCATGTTACTAGTCTACTGCAGACACTGCTGAAACAGAGTATGAAGGCACATTTTACATTTTAGCATTTATTACTCACTCCCCTTTGAGCTCTGACAGGATACATCCAGTGGCTGTGAGCAGAGCTGCAGCTCCTCTGACTGTTCGAAGCTGTGGTCGTTGTTGCTTGGACTACAACGGAAGCTGTGTTTGAATCTAAGATGCTTTTTCAGCTGCACTTTATGTTTCACTGCTTCTATTTAGATTAGCTGAGAAATCATCGTCAAACCACACAGGCTTTGAAGCCGCAGTGAGAATCAGATGTGACAGGATGTGTTGCCAGGACACCATGGGAGCTCGGGAATACAGCGGCTTCAATACAGCACTTATCCAGCACATCCATGTCAATTCACTGCACACACACACACACACACACATACACTCACACATGCACACACACACACAATCACACAAATCCTGCATGTCTAAACTCATTCGGTCTGTCTGAGCCCTCCTCAGCAGCAGTCAGTTACAGCTTAATAACACAGTATAGTGAGCTGCTTTAACCAGCTCCACTAGTCTCCTGTCTAGCTGCTGAGCCAGTCATAGCTGAGGGAGCACACACACACACTCTGGTCACAACTAATGGGAGAGGGAGATAGATGTGAAGGGGATGACAGGCGCACACAGAGCCACAGTGGACCTCGACGCCCGCTCTGCTGGGCCTGATGTGACACAGTGCTATTCCATCTCTTGCCATGTCTCTCTTTCTTTGTCACTCATTGATGTTTTTATTTCTCTCCACACTGAGCCATTCCATTTTCTGCAAAGAAAAATGTCCCAATTGACCCAATGGCTACTGATGATAGCTGCTGATAATCAGACTGATTATGAATTGGATTATGTCAAATGAAAACTTAAAATCATGTCCCCAGTCCCTGCTACCCAGACACAACAGCTTTTGTTATTGTCCAAATCAAGTCAGTTCATAATTCATAAAGTCTGCCTATGTCTGTTTTAGTGTTAGGCTACAAAAGCAGCACTCTCTGACTGCACTGAATGTTCTTTGTCTTTAGTGGCCAGTGTAGATGCCTGATACTTGAGTCATAAGGACAACTGGGAGGAATAGGTGATGTAACATAAGAAGAAACATACACTTACGCTGCTGGGTTTTACTTGAAGTGTTGAATCATAGAAAGATTTAGTTGTGATTTGAAGAACCAAAAATCACCACAGTACAGTTTTACGTCTCCTCTCTGGAGCTCTAGTAACAACAGGACAGCATCACAAAGTTACAGAGGGCTCAGTTTCTGAATACAGGCGGTGCATTTGTGTTTGGCCTAAGTCACTGTATTAATATAGAACCAAGACCTGCTTTATAATGAAAAAGACA
>OMNW01032503.1:0-23847 GCA_900303245.1 Selene dorsalis
TGAGATTTGATAGATTTTTTATTGAAGCAATCAGAAAACAGTAAGAAGCCTAAGAGAGAAGATAGAGATAGATTGAGATACTTCTTTGGTTATTAAAACCACAAATATGCAGATATAAAAAAAAAATTTAAATAGCACACTTGGAAAGTGAAAATTGTAGAATCTCTCAAAGTTTTATTCTCATGGTGTCTTTGTGAAATGCTGTATTTTTTCGTTCATGACTTTGTTTTTTTTTTCTTTCCACTTTGCTATACAGAGCAGAATTTAACTGCTCCCACCACCACCACCCTCTGTTGCAATCAGATACATGCACAGAGCAAGAGAAACAAATAACAGCCAATATTCAGCCCAGCAAGCTTTGCTTATTGCCTCTTCGAGCAGTGGCTCATTTTCTCAATCCTAGGTAGACGAGTGGGAATAGAAAAGACAATGATCACAAAGGTATTCCTCCTCAAGGTCAACAGTTGAACTGTAAGAGAGAAGTCACGAAATTGCTTTTCCATCCCCAGTAGCAAATATAAATCTCCTATGGAGAATAAAAAAAGATGTTTTGATTTCCTACATAATTCTTTCCTGCTCTGTTTTACTTTCTATAAACAAAGGTTCAATCAGAAAAGACGTTTTCTTTAAAAATGCGCACATTTGGCTTAAGACACTTGATTTCTTCTGGAGGCTGCAAGTTCCATGGAAAATAATTTATAATTAAGTATATTTTTGAAAATTTAAGTACCTTGTGATTCTTGTGCTTCATTTGCCATTAAAAAAACAGACAAACAAACAAAAAAAAAACACTCTCAAGGTAGAGATGTTTGCAGCAAAATTGCAGTTGGCGATGGTTGATAGCTAGTGTCTCCTAATGAACAACATAATTTGTTCTAAAATTACCACTTGGAGCTTTACTCAGGTGGAGCTGAATATCCTTTGTTCTTTTTCACCCTGGAGAGCAGTGAAGTGTGCCAGTGCAATGGTAAGACAGTAAGCAGCCTTTAGTTCATATCACCAGTTATTCCATTTGCTGGCAACAAAGCGTGGCACGTTACAGGGCGCAGCGCATTGGTTTAATGAGACGAGGTGTCCCAGCGCTGGTTTCAGTGTATTTGAGGGGATGATGGCATCCACCTACGATGAGACAAGACAGAGATCATGGGGGGGAATCAATTAGATCCACGGAAGCATCGTCACACTGCAAATCACACTTGCAGAATGCTTGTGTGGTCTTCCTACACTATTATCAACTTGACATCATCTGCCACCTGCATGCAGAAGATTTATATGTTCTTTGTGTGGGCTACAAGTGTTTAATAGCACATATAATGTTAGATTCTTCATCATTCCTGAGCCTTAAGTCTCCTCACTCCTTTACACTGGGAAACCAATCAAGAAATACAGCCTCACAGAAAGCACATATGAAGCAGCTGTTTGACAAATAACCTGCTGTGGTACCAAGTGGCAGTAACTAATGTGTCACATCTGAGGAAAATAACATTGATTGTGAAGGAGTCATTTATTCCCTTTTGAGAGGCGATTTGTTGGTTGTTTTCTTCAGGATGTGAAGAATGGCTTCTAAATGGTGGAGGTGTGGGTCCGTGGGTGTGAGGGGAGCTGTAGATGATGATGTGCCACAGCAAAGTTCATGCCAAAGGTGCTTTAATGATCCTGAAAACTGGGGGATCGTTCAAAAAAGAGTGAAGGGCAATGACTCATTTACAAAAGAGATGCATCAAGGTGATCACAGAGCAGAACCGCTGAGCGTGTCTTCTAATCTTTCCCTCGGTCCACGATGGCTCGTAGCTCCGAGCAGGTCACAGTAGGAAGGTGAAAGCAATGTTAGATAATGGCGCCATCATGGGAGTTACATTAGAACCCTCGAGACCTCAAAATGGTCCCTTAAAAAGCAATTATGCAGTCAGTTTTTCCAGAAACTCTTTCATGCCACAACACTGTGTCAATAGCCTTGAAAGTGAAGAGCTAAGTAGGACTCGAGGGGATGTGCAAAGTGTCACCGCAAGGTCACATTCAGACCCTGTTGGAGTGCAAAGACTATTGTTTACAAAGGTGGTAGAAGGACCAAATGCACTCTACTCTACATGGAGAAGTGGAGATTATTTTCAGGGTCACATTTGAAATTGGCACAGCCATTAAAAGCTTCAGTAGACACAGTGTGGATCCACGGTCCTCGGGAATAGACATCTGCATTACACAGTGGGAGAGCTTGGGAAAAATGACACATTTAAAAGCCATCATTTTCAAATTCAAATTTCACTGGCACATGTAACTGTTAATTGCATTGCATTACTTCAATAAAGCACAACCGTTTACTGTTTGCCACATATCAAGATCACTGCTGATATTATTGATTCCACTTCTCTGTTCTCTCAATAATCACATTTTCTTTCTATCCCACTGTACCCACTATGTACGTGGTAATAACTACCTACTTAAAGGGATAGTTCAACATTTTGGCAAATTGGCCTATTGCCATAATCCCTATAGCCATAGGGGTGGGTTCATTACCTTTAATTATCAGTGCCTGTTGTTTTGTGATCCGTGAGGCAGAGATGTGAGCTGCTTAGCAAACACAATGGAGGTGAACAATACAAGGTCCCCTGTCCCTAAAAACTCATCAAATACACAATCCAACAACTCCAAAACACTCTTGTGGACAAGTTGTGACCTGCACATTCACCATGCTATGAAATAACCTTGTAACGTTACGAGACAGAGTTGTTTTTGAGACAAATGCAAAGCCGTAAGTACATTCCAAATTTGCCAAAATTTTGAACTATCCATTTAACATTGAAAAGTGAAAATGCCTTTCACTGTTTCAACAACGTGTAGGCATGTCACGACTCCTGAAGTGAGGCATTTATGAGCGGCGATTTGTACTCTTACTAGATGCAAGGTCTTCCTTTGATTCTGGCTGCAGTGTTTTCCAACAAATCTGTGCTCGAATGTGAGTGTTTTCAGAGTTGAAAAAAAAATGATGGCATGAATACTTATGAATCATCCAGTAATGCTTTATAACTAAGATGATATTGAAAACATATGATAATGACAGCACAAGAAAAAGAAGAATATGCACAACGAGCTGCTTTTTGAAAACTCATAATTTTGAATCAAGCAATTTGAATCACAGTGGGCAATCTGTAGCATTTGCATACTGAAGACCCACATTAAACGTGGGGCCGGATTTTGGCTCTCTCATAACTATAGGCCTCCAACATAAAGAAACAAAGAACAAAGGGACAGGACAAAAGATGATAAGCAGAAGCACAAGATGTGAATATTGGAAAGTGGAAATGGTGTACTTCAGAATTTTCTTCAAGCTCTGCTCCTAGATTTCATACGAGACAAATACAGTTTCAATAAACAAAACCGAAAATGCATTCTACTTTTTCAGCCTGCCATTATATCTGCAAGGGAGTAAAGGAATAAAGAAAAGATTGAAGGTGCCCAAGCAGAGGCAAACAGGGGGCATTGTAGTATTCAATGTAATTATCCTCAGGCTACAAGGACATCACATTCAACTCTAATAAATACACATTTATGTTGTTTACATCCTAAATGGTCACCTATCAAAGTAAGGCAGAAGCAATGTAACAGTTAAGATTCATATAATTAATACTGTGTTCCATCTATGAGTTAAACTCTTTGTTTAAAGTCATAGCGGAAAGCTCTTTGTCCCTTAAACAGCCTGGTAGTGTGTTTGACTAAAAGCTATAGCATTGTAGATGAATATGCTAATGAACGTGACATGACATGACACAACCCAGTTGGGTTTATGATATGATACAGTGGTGGCACTGGGTGCAGTTGCTGGATATATATGCTGATACAGTGTGTGCTGACCAGGCCTAACATTCTGAGCACTGACAGGTGAAGGGAATAACACTGAATAACACTTCATCATGGCACCTGTTAGTGGGTGTTATATATTAGGCAGAAAGTGAACATGTTGTCCTCAAAGTTGATGTGTTAGAAGCAGGAAAAATGGGCAGTGTAAGGATCTGATCCAGTTTGACCAGGACGACTTGGTCAGAGATCTGAAACACTGCAGCTCTTGTAGCTGTTCCTGGTCTGCAGTGGTCAGGATCTATCAAAAGTGGACCAAGGAAGGAAGAGCTCATTGATACAGGATCAGTGTATATATATGTGTATATATCAGTGTATATATGCATATATATATATATATATATATTGTCACGGCCCCTTTTAGGTGTCTTTCAGGGCCTGTGTTGGGCATTTCTGTGTCTCTCTCCCTCTGCCTCTCTCTCCTCAGATCCTGAGCTGATTGGAGCACGGGGCTCTCGATTAGTGCTGCTCAGTACACCAGGCCAGTGTCCTAAAGCCCTGTCTCTCTTTCATTTGGTCTCTCCAGGTCCTTGAGGACAGCAGCACATTTTGGTTCCGTTGGCATTATTCCTTTGTTCTTATGTTTTGCATCATACAACACCCTTGTAGCACATTTTCCACTCACAACACCACTACACCACTGACAACTGATTGCCACAACTCGTATTTATACCTTTGTTGCATATTCCGTTTATTTGAGAATCACTTAAATGAACTGAGTATTTAACTCGTAAACCTTTTTAACCAAAATCGGGGGCTCGTCCGCGATCTGAACCCGGGACCTCTAGGGGTGTGAAGTACTATAAATAACTTATTTGGCCTCAATTTTGTGGATGAATATAATTACACATCAATAACCATTGTGTTTTCAGTTGAAAAACACAGTATTCCGATTTTAATGCAGGGTGACACAGCATGTGTCATTGTACACAGTTTGTTGTACCAACCTCGTCCTATCAATCGTTCAGGAGACCTTTTAATCCTACTGCTTCCCTGTGGCACTGGCTCATCTCCAGCTGGGAGCAGCAAGTATGTATTGGCTACTTGTGGTGCCTTGGCTCTCTATTAATTCAAAGACTCCTGCCAAGGCTGCATTAAGTCCGTCTCTAACTTCAGCCATCATCCAAAAACTGACAGACAGCCGTTGTTTTTGCCACACATGAAATACAACTGGAAACTATTGATCAGCCTTTGTCATTGGATATGTTAGTCAAACACCAAGTGTTGCATGATATCCTCTGCAACAATATTCATATTTCAGGAAGTTATAGAGTTCTTTATACTGTGGTCATTCAAAGACCCAGGTACAGTGGCGGACCAGATTGCGGTTTTATACTGTGTTATATCTAATTTGACCAACCATGCCAGGAAGATAAACATTGGTACAGTGTATTATTATTCACACTGATGAGGCAGTGTAATTACAGGTCAAAACAACCCTTGCTGTCCTTGTCAATCATCTTTCCAGATGAGCTTGGGTTATGCAATGACTGCATTGCTTTGGGGGGATGATTTGTGAACATTAGTCTCCTCCCTGTGAGAGAAAGCAGGGAAAGTTACAAGCAGAAGTGCTGACTCAGAGGAGAGGTGATGATGGCATTGTGTTTATTTGGGATCCCGGTTTTCTGCTGTACATACATTGTGGTAAAATTGGAGGATGAATAAAGAGAAGAGAGAGCTTGATGTGTGTGAGTGTGTGTTTTTTTTCTACCTGGCAAGCATTGCAGCAAGGTTGGTTATGTTGGGATAAGTGGGTCAGGGTTAGGCAGGAGATTTTTTACAACAGGCCCTTGTTGTCCAACTGAGTCAAGTAGCTTTCCAGTGTTTCCATATACCAGTGACTGTTATTAACTGCTGCTGGCCAACCCTGCAGTGAACAGACTAACACACATGAAATACAGTAACAATCCTTTCATTAACCTGTTCTAAGAGAACATCCTTGAATTCTTAAAAAGAAAAAACAGTAGAGTATATAGAAAGTAGTACATTAACCAAAAATGAAAATGGCATATTGTTAACTGTTGTCTTGTGTAGTGAAAGATAAAAAAGTGATGCATCTTGAACTAAATTTTGACAGATCAGTGTCTGTCAGCTTGTATTAATTTCTTCTATGTTACATACAGGATCTTAAACTAATCATTTTCACTTGCTTACATCAACTGTCATTCATCCCATTACACTTTCCTACTGTTGACATAGTAACCTAAGAGAGAATCCATACTCGGTGGATGGCATGTTTTCCATTTCTTGGATTAGTTGAATTTGGTTTAACATTAAGACAGCTTCGAGTGTCACCGGCGCAATTGTTGGAGCAGAAACGCTTGACTAGTCACATGGACTCCCATCCTCAGCCTTGGCATGTAATTAACCTTCAGTCAATTTTCTGCTCAGTGTCAACCATAAATCCATAAATGAATGTAGCACCATGGAGGTCTCCTTGTGCACTAGAAGTAACTTGCTATTATTAGTAGCACCTCTGAGGCAGGAAATGGTTAAAATGGCTGAGGTCCTCCCACAGTGGAAGGCTTTAATATTTGAGAGCATGTTCTGCCTGAGCTCTTATTTTAAGTCATACAATAGAACAGAAAACCTCAGAGAACTACACACTCACAGGGAAATCATACACTTAATGTCAGAATCACTCTTGCATCAATGTAAGTGAAAAAGCAGGAATAATCACTGGGACTGGTACAGCCAGGCAGAATTTACACAATGTTATGCAAATGCAATGCAAAGTACATTTTGTGTTCTTAAATGTACCCAGTGCACTTCACAACATTTTTTTTCCCCAGGATTTTCTGAAAGAAAACTTTTTATGGCCTGTGTTTTCATCCAACTGCAGTGATATGTAAATGCTGGTACAATGCATAGATTTGTTCTGGTGCTGCAAAAAGACTCAGAAGAACAAGCTAACCTAATTTAGCCCGAAACATTAATAATCCACAAAACAAAAATATGGGAAGACAACCTGAGTATGATACCTCACTACATAAGTTCCTGTTTGTTTTACTGGATGTCCCCTCATTATTCCTCTCCTGCCCTATTTAATTTCTTTTTTCTTTTTTTTTAACTTTTAACTTTTAAATGTGATCATTAGTATACACTGCATACCTGTGTGTGTCAGGTGTGGTTCTATACCTATGAAGCCTGATCATGCTTCTTGCCTTACCACTTTGTCTTCTCTCTGTTATATATAGCATCATTCATTCATTTCCTGCAGGTATCATATAGAAGAACAGGCAACATTACAACATAATATGTGACTGAGATACAAATAATCGAGTCAAATGGACAACCACATCGGCAGCTTTATTTCTCCCCTGCTTCTCAGTTTGTGTCTCATACTGTATGGTAACTGCTCAGCTGCAGCTTCCACACACCTTGACTAGCAGCTACACATTTACAATTATATAATGTTTTGAGGACTTATAGGGCTTTTATTGCAGTCCACATCCACATTTTCAGTCAAATCAAAGTTTGAGAAATGATTCTTAAACTTTTTCACACCATGGACTTCTAGTTGACAAATAAGTAAAAACCCCATGGATTTTTTTTTACTTTTATTACAGACAGAAACATATGACCAAAACAGTTATACATTATTGCATTGTGTATAGAATCTATTGAAAATATTTTTTCTACCCTTTTACATGGGATCCTTATGAACCTCCTTAAGGAAACTGCAGCAACAAATCCAATTCAATGGGAAACGTAATTACAATTGGATAACATTATCTTTTATCATAATGATGATGTTATTTTTTGTATTTGGCAGTTTGCAGCTCCATTGATAATGATGCATTTTTATCAATTGCTCACTGACAATATATTTATTTTCCATTAAAATAGTTACGCACAGTCACATAATGTTAGGGTTTTCTGGGGTAATACCGAAAAAATGTAAACACAACCATAACCTGTCCTTACCTTTAACCAAAATCTGACCAAAGACTGGACTCCACCCCCAACCACATACACTGCAGCTGTTAGTAAATATCGAGCCTCATTCACTCAAAAAACACGTTTCCTGTGAACATAATGTAGTTGTACAGAAACGTCATGTCAAGGAGACAGGGTTGATAAGGAACATGTGGACACAGCACATTTCACTGATCACATCAACTGTTTCTAAGAGATGCAATCTAGGAGCTGCCACATCTCAGCAGAACTCACAATGACATCAACACACACATATCTCAAGCAATTAGCTGTATATTATACTATGATATAATATTGGACAGGGTTTATTTTAATTCCACAATTAAGTTGTTAGTAACATTCTCATCCCCACGAGTGAATACTACCAGGGAAAATTATCTCTATTTCTGACACTAGACTGTATTGAGCCCTTTGAATGGGGAGGGAAATTAATACATCAGAAGCTTGGGGAAAATGGGCGGGGGGTCAAAATGAAGCTCCATGTATTGTTTCGGGCTTAGCTCTGCTCAGTGTGGTTTAGTTCAGCTCCCTCTAATTACCAGATGAAAGAAAAGCAGAGTCCTCTTTGACATTTGACCCCTGAGTCACTTACGTTAAGTCCCAGCAGCCATTTCAGCGTTGGTTTTTTCGACACTGAAACTGCTAATAATGATCTGACAGCGTCCAGACCCATTCACTGACACACACGCACACACACACACACACATTACACAAACAACATCAAACATATGCCACAAGGGGACTGGCCTGTTGCTCGGAGCCACACATTGAGAAATGGCCATAACCCTGGAACAAATAAAGACACCCAATGGAGAGCTAGCTTTTCCCCACCTCATAATTGCCTCAGAAACTGCATGGAAATAATGAGATTCTGCTGACACAATGCAGTGGCCAAACTGAATGCAGTATGCTCTATAGTGTATACAACCTCTCCATGGTTTGCTTGCTTGGTTGGTGTGTGTGTGTGTGTGTGCAGTTGTGTTTATATGCCCAAACATTTATGTATTTGCCATTTGCCTCTACAGGGTAGACAGGTTGAGGAGGTTAAATGCTTTCTATTTGCTATTGCCTGTTTGCTCTCCTGAAACTCCTATCTCCATGCTCCTGTGAAATTGCTGTTGTATCATAGCTGTATCTATCCTCTAACCTGAACAAAGCTGTGAAAAAAAAAAAAAGTTAGAATAACAGATGTCATCCTTGTGAATTTTTGTATTGCACCACAAATAAATCAGGATTACTGGATAGTGTTTCTGGTAGGATTAGTAACACTGGTTGTTAGATTGAGCGGCATGTATTAATTGAGAGCTCACCTACATGAAGAGCTGGAAATGCTGAAAGTCTCACTGGATGATGCAAGTATACTGCTCCTGCATATAATTTATCAACTTATGTCCTATAACTGATCTTAACGGTTATTGGACAAATGTTTCTGAGTCAGTGAAGGCAGCAGGAAGCTGAAGTGAATAGATTTTGCCTCTCAGTCAGAGATGAAGTCTTACTAAGGTCAGCAAGCATTTGGACTGTTTCAGTAAGTGACTGAAATAATGTTCTGTACTTAATCAGGGCTCCTGTTCTGCCTTTAGATCAGGATGAGTGGGATGATAATTGTTCTATCTTGATAAATTAAGTCAAATCATTATCATATATCATCTATTAAGTTAATAGCACAGTGGATGAGATTGTACTTTCAACACTTCTGATAAGAAAGGTGTAAAAAAAATCCTGCCAAGGTTATGCAAATAGAAGCAGTTGTTTCTTAGTTGTGCAAATTCTACTTGTTTGTGTACTAAACATTACCAGTGAATGTTGGCAGATGCAGCTCTGTTTGACTGCAATCCTGACAGCCTTTGGAACGCAATGGGTTGTCTGCACTGGAGCATGTATTGTTGTAAATCAAATGAGACAGAACTGTGGATTTTGTCTTCACATGATTAATTGTGAGTAATAAACCATACACTGTGTGTTTTCCTGTGCTAGACCCAGATAGCAGCTGCTAGACTTCTAGCAAGGTCAAAGAAAAGAAAATACTCAGGAATCATTTCATTTACATCATTTCTCTGAATAAAGATGAAGATGCTACCCAGATGAGTAAATCCTACTTAATTGCGGAAATTCCAATGGCACATTACGCTAATTATCAATACAGCACCCTAAGGGGTCCAGTATACTGTTCTCCAAACAATATTGAATTTGGCTCTTGTGTGGTGCTGAATCCTGCACAGTATGATGGCTCACTATCTGAGGGTGGAGAGTGAAGTCTACTGTAGTGACAAAATGACATCAGCAATGTCTCACAGCTGATAACACAGGGGGGTGATTATTTAGCCCAGAGTACAGGTCCGACTCCTGAGCTCAGAGGAAACAACCATGTAACCAGTCAAGTCCTTCAAAATAAACTACACTTTGTCAAAGTAACCACAACAGCATGAGGTGATATTGTAGACAACAAAAAAATAATCTGGCCACAACTGTCAGCCTGAGCTAGCACTGGCGATATGCAAACAATAACAACATTTACTCAGTACATTTAGAATATAACAGCAAAGTTACCCAGAACAGACCTGTAGCATAATCCAGATATTAAGTCACACATTTAGGCAAAGATGCCAGTTAAGAGTCTTTTTTTTTTTTTTTTTTTAAATAAAACACATCTTTTTCGACTCTTGACTCTCGATCAGTTGATGCCAGTGAGTCAGGCTGCGTCGGGTCCCTAACAGCTACAGGTCAGGCTGGGTCATGTTTCAATCTTCAGGCCTGTTGAGAACTCAAGATCACGCTGGCTGATAGATCGATAAAAATGAAATAAAGCAAAATATTTTAGATGTTTTGATGGTCCAGGGGCTGACTGAGATTCGAGCCAGTATATTCTGTATGTACAACACAGAATAGAGACACTTAGATTACAACACACAGGTGTGACTCTGTTCTCTGAGCAAGATACCATTACTGCACCATGTTTTCACAGAGTGTGTTTGCATGGACTTGAGTATCCTGGTTTTGAGCCATATCCTGGTTATGATCATATTCAGGATGCTGAGTTTACATGCACACAGAGAAACCTGGTTATTCATATCTCTGTTTACGTGATAAATACCAGTATCCTCCCTTTCTGATCACTGCATCTTATTTGCTTAGACAACTGTGATGTTTATTTTTCACAACACAAACTGCAGCAATGTTGAAATCTGTAAAAATGAGACCACTGTGGCTTCTCTCTGGTTTGGTGCTGTTAAACTCTTAGATCATGTCACAAATATGGCTCATTCATTCTATATCTTGCGTCGGAAGAAAAGAGCAACAACAAATATACATGTCCTCACCTCTTACCGCTGTCTACCTGTGACTGCCACCACGTAGGATGAGGGGGAGGTGGATAATAATGCACAGCAGTGAATGGTGGTACAAGATTCTGTTGATGGAGATTATGGATTCTGAGTGGAGTTAAAACTTTCAGATTAGCAGGGCATCTTTTCGTCAGCTGCGCAATATATGTGACATATGATGTGTGTTTTTTTGGTTGCCCGTGCCTGCCTAGGTAGTCGCAGCTATCAGAAACCAAGATAAGGCGTATACATGCCACAGTGTCCTGCTTCCTCTCAGAGTTTACCAGGTAGCAAAACCAATGTTTCTCAAAACCGGGATACGGGCGTATCCTGAACAAATACAAAAATGGGATACTCAAGTCCATATCAACATACTCATATAGAAAATATTTGTTTGTGGCTATATTATTGTTTAAAATATTGTTCCCAGAATCTTTAAACTGTACTGCCAGCTTCACAATGAATCTCGGCTGCTTTATGATCAGAGGTGTATTGAAGAAAGACAACAGCAGTAATACACAGCTATTTAATTTGTTGTTTAATACATATTTGATTCCATGAAAAAAGTGTGACAACCTGAACTCATAATACCTTCATGACGACTGTCTCCAGTGCAAGTTCGTGGTGCTAATCCCCAATACATGAAATGCGTAAGTGGGAACATTCTTGGTCCGAGTTGTCACCTTGTTCAAATGAGGCATCAGATACAAGCCATTAACTTTGTGCAAGCTCAGACATTTTCTCTGTGAAATGTGTGAGGGATTAAAAAGTAAGCTGTCCGTCATTTGCTTAGTATGAAAATGTTCTGCTACGAAAACAAATCATTTTTAAAAAGTAATGGATTTTTGATGCCCCAGTGGATCTCTAATGTGCAGTAAATGACAAACAGTTTCAGTGTGAAGAAGACAGTTTGTTATGTTCAACAGAAGAGGGTGTAACTTTGGGACTTTGCCCATTTGCACAAAGCTGATATTTATGCATCAGTACTTTACTTTATCTTTTAGGTACATACATAGTGAGATGGTATTGATTGATAAATGCCAAATGAATAGGTTGAGTGAATTTATGTTACATAAAAGCAAAGAATCACAAAGTAGACACTGGGAGGGTTCCCATGGGGCAGCTGTAAATGTGGCTGAATAGGCAGTTATATGCACACTGTTACTAAAAGATATCAGGGGTATTCTTTCCTTTGCTCCCTCACAATATTCATCAAAAGCTGTTATGAAATAGATCATATTTTTTGTTTTATTTTTATTGATTTTTTAATTTTTGTCACCACAACTGCTCATTCATTTCCAATGACACAATAAACAGGAGGATGTTTGAGGCAGGTGTCAGTGTTATCAGTAATATTATACAATAATTAATGGACATTTTCCTTGGAATTCACCGGTTTGTACTTTTAGATGAAGCGACCCATTTTATGTCTTTTTCTTAAGCAATACAGCTCATATAAATTGCCCCATAATTTTTCCATGACTCATGCCTTTTAGTGACAATATTGAATGCATGAATAGCATTATGGGTGCAGGCACTGGAAAATAAGCCAGAGGCACCGGGCTTGTAAGCATTTTCATGTATGTGACATCAGCAAAATCCATGAACTCCATCAGCATCTACATCTTTATAAGAAGTCTTTGTGAAACGCAACGACTATATCAAGAGCTGTCTCTGCATTTATCAGACGAAAGAGTTGACAATGAGTGGCTTTTTACTATTATACTTAGCACTGTTTTAAAGGTCTCTACATCTCTGGAGGCATTAATGATGACTGACAACTTCCCTTAAAGCTGTTACCTCATTTTCAACTTATAAAATGCACTCGCATTATTATGAGACACGGCATCTTATAGAGGGAAACACACTGAAGACCCAAACTCTCTGTCTGTTCATTTACAGGCAGTCAGAAGCTAAAGAGAAAATGAGATTAGACCTTTCGCAGCATGCAATCACTCAACGGATTGACATGGATTTGGCTGTCAACAATTTACTAAAGCCATGGTGGCAGCCATAAAGTGATTGAAATCCGCTGCCCTTACGAATGGTGCAGTGTTGGTGCAGAGCGCGGGTGACCCCAAAACCGCTTGAAAATAGTGATTACTTTACCAGTGTACACTATCCCAATAGCACTCCCTCACCCTCCTTCCCTGCCTGAAAATAAAAGGATGGGATTTGATTCAGGGGCCAGATTAGATTTCTCTGTGCGTATGTGTGTGTTGTTGTGTGTGCTGATGCTGTTTGCACGTTTGTAGTGACTGAAGTTTGTCTGTGCACAGTTTTTTGTGTGCGTGCATGTGTGTGCGTAGGTCTGTATTGCACAGAGATCAAGGGGTGGCAACATCTTTTACAAGGAGCTCACATGTCAGGAAGCCATTGTCTGTGCGGTGAGATGACAGGCGAGTAGCCCTGGCGATGGATGGTGCCCTGCAGATGGGGAAAATAAATAAATAAATAAATAAAAATGGGGCCATTGTTTCAGAGGCCATGAGCAGAATATCTGCGGGGGTCTCAGTCCAAAGTGCCACTCGTGGTAGCTTGTCTACAGGGAAATACATTTGTAACATTTGTCTTGTTGATTAAATTCGAATGGCTTTTTAAAGTACAATATCGATTTGTTTTTTGTTTTTTATTGGAAAAGACTTTCATATAACCAACATCAAATGGTGAAATCTCCACTTTTCTATCGGCAGTGACTTTGACTGTAGAAGTACTCTGAGGGTGGCTCCTTTAGAATTAATTTCTTTAGATCTTGGTTTTATTTATTTATTTACTTATTTCTACTTAACTACATGCACTGATGTTGACATATTCACCATACAGGTTACATTGTAAATGAGTGGCTTTGTAAATGCTGTTGTTCCATATATTTTATTTGATCAACAAACTTCAAAATACGTGGAAATTTGCAGTGAGGCAGATTTTTTTGTTAGGGTTACCATTCATCACCATTCATAAATTGTTATTGGACACGTAGACATATAGAATGGTGCACATGACCAAGCAGCCATGTAAGTGGTGTGGACCCACTATGTGTTGGTCACTGTAAAATGAAGTATTTGCAGCAGGGACGTGCACATGATTATGGAGGGGCAGGGGCTCAAAGTCAGTATGTGCGTAAGCTACATATTGTGTTATTTTTAAATAACACAATATGTAGCTTAATGTAAAATTCATAAACAAAGTAGACATAGATAGCTACTTAGCTGTGTATCCTGTGCAGCTGTGAGTGATATGCAATTGCCGTTTCTTTTGTGTCAACAAGTTTTATCAAGGCTGACGAGGCGACTTGTCAGCCCGCACAAGGAAGTTATGTTAATGGATTTATAATTCACAAAGGTTTAAGTCGCTCCACTGTCACGTCTCATCTATGTGCAGCACACATGGAGTTATCCATGAGGCAGCGGCTTGTACCTCTCTCTCTCTCTCTCTCCCTCTCTGGACGTGCATGTGAGAGAGCACGCAGCGCAGCGCAGGGCAGCCCCGCCCCTCAGTGACAGACAGAGCGGAGCAGCAGCGGACAGAAGTGGCTTTAGGCTCAACACACACACAAATACCGTGACACGGTATTACAAGGAAATGTGTATGGTAGATAACTGTGGCGTTGTTATACTGCCATTTGTTGCCGTTTATTTCCTATGAACAACATGAATTTATTTATTTCTTTAAAAACACATAAAACAGGCACTTCTTAATAAGAGGTAAAAAGGGCAGGGGCTCAAGCACCTTTTAGGCCCTTGATGTGTGCATATGCACAATTTGCCATATTTAGAGGGTGGCAGACAAATACGTGTTTACATGTCCACGTGATTATAAAAGCCCAATGAATGAGTTTATTTAAAAAAAAAAAAAATCATATAAGAATAACAAGAAACACTTGGCTGTCTGTGTCAACATATCTCAACCACAGCCTGAGTTAAAAATAGACTTTTATTTTATTTTATTTTATTTATTTATTTTATTCACTGTACCCTTACAAGTAATTAAAGTCAGAAATCGTTCTTCTTTTGTGTTTTTAATCACTCTCAGCTTGACAGAAGAACAAATAATGCCACTGTTCAACTCATTTAACTGTTCATCTTTGTCATTTATGCTAATAGTTAGTTATGCTAATAGTCTACAAAAATAGTCTACAAAAGTTGAAACAGCATCAACACTCAATGCCAACAGTGAAATTTCTTGTTTTATGATCTTGATCACATCCCCCGGGGAACTGTCAGCTTTTGTTGATTATAATTGGAACCATTTTGCCCAAGCTGCTGAATTATTCTTTTAAAGAAGAAGTTCAGTTTTTTGCAACCTGGACCTTATTTCTAGCATAAAATATGTTCATTTACTCACCCGAACAATTTCAGTGTAACTTGGAGTCCTTTGGACGATATTTAGATCCATTTGAGATCCGTGTATATCCATATAATGGGAGTGATGGGGCATCAACAATGCAGCCTCTAAATAAGACATTATCTGCTGCGAAACTCGTTAATTTCACCAATATTTTGTTATGAATCACCGGTACTACTCACCTGAGAGTATGGAGCGGTTCAGAGTTGCTTTGTTATTGTCATCAGGGGTTTTTTACACGGCTTTTCACTGACCTTCGACTTCGATGACATCACTGCCGTGTGCCACCGCAGCACGGCTCATTCACTCCGTGCTCTGCCTGTGGAAGCTGAACTTAGTCCAACTAGTCATTTTGTTTGGCCAATTTGGAAATACCAAAACACCGGAACCATGTTATTAGCAGCAGCACATACCATGTAGCCGACTGTCGTAGAGCATGGAGTGAATGAGCCGTGCTGCGGCGGCACATGGCAGTGATGTCATTGAAGTCCAAGGTCAGTGAAAAGTTGCGTAAAAAACCCTGGATGACAATAACAACTCAACTCCGAGCCGTTTGAACTCTCAGGGAATAGTGCTGGTGATTCATAACAAAATATTGGTGAAATGAACGAGTTGAGAGATAATGTCTTATTCAGACGCTGCATTGACAATGCCCCATCACTCCCATTATATGGATATATGTGGATGTCAAATGGATCTAAATATCATCTGAAGGACTCCGAGTTACACCAAAGTTGTTCGGGTGAGTAAATGAACGTATTTTATGCTAGAAATAAGATCCAGGTTGCAACAAATGGAACTTCTCCTTTAAGGCTGACATCTATAAGAACTGAAGTTTGAGTTGAGTTGTCTGCATGCTGAAGAAACCCAATCAACTGTATTAGTAAGGTTTTGGGCCAATGCATGTCATCAGAACTGCTTCAGTGCTCTTTGACATTTGATTCCTCACTGGGTTTTTTAATGTTGGAAATGGATAGCACTGTCTGACACATCAGTCAACAATCTGCCACAGGTGTTCAGCTGGCTCTAGATGTGGTAATTGTGAAGGCCATTGCATTTGAAACACAGAATACAAGAGCCACGGGATCCTCTCTCTGTAGCAGTCCAGCTTTGGTGCACCCCACAAACGCACATGTTTTTATATGCAGATTATACTTTGTTTTATATTTCTGGTGTTTGGTGTTCTGCCATATGTCATCTTCCCAAAGCAGTACAGTAACAATCCATATAGGATACACAGGATGCATCATATACTAATAATAATTAAACATAGATGCTGGACACTGCAAACCTGTTTTAGTAACACAAATATAGACTTATGGGAACGTTTTAACAAACTGACATCCATTGAGGAGGCTTTAAAAGATTACCTGATGCCTAGCCTCTGATCTCCAGTGGCTCAGATGTGTTTAATTCAACTTTAAATTTCCATGGTAGATTATTAAACACTAGTCACATTTAATTTTGTAATTTAAAAGGGTCTTATATTGTTAAAAGACCAGCATTCCTTTCAAAATGCATTCGTTTTGTTATTTGAGCAGTAAGATGAGAAAATAATTAAATTCTGCCTACTCAAGAAGTTGAAGGGCAGCATGAGTGTCCCTGAAATGAGGAATTGTGTACTAAAAATGCGGTAGAAATCAGCGATAATGTAGAATACAAGAAGGCAAATTGCAGAGGATTATACAGTCTCATTTGGGGACTCAGTGATAGATTAAGCCCCAGCATTCAAAGACATTGTGTTTTGTTCAAGGGTGGAAGTGACTTTGCCAAGACATTGCGAGATAAGAAGCCAACTGTTATTAGTTTAATGGGAATGATAGTCCGCCCAAAGCAGTGTGTGCAAGTGGCATGGGATCATCATTTTTCTTTGCAGTCTTTCTTGCACGGCACTGAGTCTGAGTAGTAGCAGTGAGACAGCAATGACCTGCCGATTGCTTTGTTGGAAATCTAAACCACCGAAGACAAAGTGTTGCTTACATGACCACTGGCCTAACAGAGCTAGTCCAATCTACTACAGTTGGTATGAAGAACCTCCTTCTTTTAGCACTGAAACTGGAGATAGATTGTTGTTAATGTCACTTACCAGAAGGTCTATTGGAGTATTTATTCTTCATTACACAACAAACAGTGTATTCCCATTAGTTGATGATTTTAGTGCAACACTAGCCTAGTAACCCAGACCTGGTAAGATCTCTTTTTAGGCTTCATCAATCAAGCTATCGTGTATGTAAAAGTTACCATTTTAAAACCTTGAAGAGTTCTCTGCAGTGATTATTGTTACTGCGTTGTGAGATACTCACTGTGCATATTTTGTCATTGATAACCGTCACAAAGCTTGTCTCCCGGTGCACTGCTACTGTCTCAAACAGATCTTTATGATTTTGATGACAGTCATTATCCAGGTGGTTCAGTAGCGCCTGCGTAACATCACAGTTTTGAACCATCTGACATTTTAATCGCTTTTCATACAAGGATGTCATTCTCCAGAACCAAAAAAAAAAAAAAAAAAATGACCACCTTCTCCTAGACCCTGTGCAGTCACTGAACAATATCCTTTACAGTATGAGAGGATGTCATTAGTGTGTATGATGGTTGGATTTTGTGTCTGTATTTGTGTGGGTTATGCATTTGCAAGGATAAAACCAGTTGTCAGTAATGCCACATCCAATTCCTTGCACATTTGGTTGCTGCCTGCAAGCCCATATTACAATGCTTATTCAGGACCTTGGCAATTCAAACCCCATTGAGGGTAGTTTCCCCCTCCAACCTCGCCAAATACCCTGCTTTCCATTTTCACTGCACCAGGCGTTTCACATAGCAGTACAATAATATGAGTCAGGGCAAATGAACAACTGCGAGGGTGAGAGTGAGTGACAATGAGTGAGTCAATGTATATGTGTGTTTGTGTATTTGTATGTGTGACTGAGAGAGATGGTGTAAGGCTATTTGTAAGGAATTATGTAAATTCTCTCCACTACAGCTTCTGCGCCTTTTGGTATGAAACTACAATCAGTGTATACAAGGTACTGTCCTATAAATATAAAAAGCATCAAATACCAATCTTTCCATCACCTTAACTTTTATGCATTATGTAAATATACTAACCTTACAGGTGCAGCAATGGATGTTGTTTACTTTATCATTACTTTATTATGTATGTTGGAAAAGTATATTGCCCTTAATGTTGGTCTTTTTCTAAAAATATAATATCCCCAAGACCAAAACATTGTAAATAAGTAGATTATTGCAGATAGACCATGTTCATTCTGTTCCTACATACCTCCTTCGCTGAAAAGTGAGACAAATAAAAAGAATAAAAAAATAAAAATAAATGAATAAAAAAGCCACATGGGGTAGGGCGCAGGATAACTGTTTATGTTGTGCAAACTGTGAGAGGAAGTTTTTAATTCACAGATGAGTAACAGAAAATCTGTTACAGCCTCGCACATTATAATTGAAACATTCCAGTGTCTATACTGTCAGAGCTCCTCAGGAAACATAGCACAACCTAAAAGCTATCAACAGCAGGGATATTTGTGCTCATGTTTACATGGTGGCACGAGTGCAAGGATGCCTTTGGATTTCCAAATAAATCATTAGAAATGTTCACTATTCATTATCAACCTTTATTTAGACTAGAAACCACATTTACAATACCAGAGCAAAAAGACGTATAAAATACATCCAGGACACACATGTGACATATCTAAGTAGATTAGTGATAAAGTAAAGAGAGAAGTGAAGGCAGTAAAAGTCAAATTCCAAGCAAATTAGAAAAAAAAAAAATATAGCAAAACGAGTCATTGGAGGTAAAATCAAATCAAATCAGGGATTGAAATTACCCTAATGATGAAAATATCGTTCTGCATGATATTCCAAGTTTCACATGAACAACATGATTCTTGGACTGAATGCGAGCATAAGTTTGCCATATTGACTTTGACAGCCACCAGCAAGGCATGAATATTTTGTGTTAGACTCTGGAAAAACCATCACAACACTGACATGACCAAGCCTAGCCTGGCCATTAGCTCAGCCTTCCCATACCTGCGTGCAGACTGTCTGGGTTTCTCCTCCCCCTGGGTGAGTTGCCGCGGCTGCAGCAGGAGAGGCAGTCCTTCTTGTCGACTGGGATAAATTAAGAGCAGGATGGCAAATGATTTGACTCAAATATTACTAGGGTTCTGTCTGTGCTGATGCAAATGGGGAATATGACATTCATGTTAGCATGGACCCATCTACATCATTCTGGTTCTATCTATGGTGCTGAACAGAATGAAAAGCAGGCCTTCTGTCATGTCCCTCTGCTTTGAATCAGTGACTGGTGCCTGCTGTATTCCTGGAATCATAATCACGATGTATAGGATCTGTATAGCATACAATCTGGGGCAAAGCTACTGGGTGTCATCTGGTGTTTCACTCAGTATAGACAGGGCTCTGTTTCACATGCCGATGAAAAGGACAAAATATAAAACAAAGAACAAAAAAAAAACATCACAATTTGTTTGGAGGCTGAATTATTTATTTAATAAAAGTGTGTGTGTGTGTGTGTGTGTGTGGGGTGGGGTGGGGGTATGCTTTTTATAGAGCAGATTCTTTGTTTGTTTGTTATCAGCAGGAGGGTTTTGGCTAACTTCCTCTCTAATCAAGGGCTATCCAAATCATGTGCTGGGAGAAAAAAAAACTGTACAATGCTTTGCTTGGGCTGCTGTCACAGTATGGTGCAGTACTGCACATTCAAAACACACACAAAAGTCCAAGACTTTTTTCTTTTTTTTTCTGATAAGGGACCTGCAGAGAGAGATTCCCTCAAATGTGAGCCAGACATACACCTTTATCAGCAGCTTTTCATCTCTGATGGATAATCCTGCCATCAAAGTGAAGATGATATAGATACATCATAAATGTTGTGCAGTGGTTAAAGGAGAAGTTCCGTTTGTTGAAACCTGGACCTTATTTCTAGCATAAAATACATTCATTTACTCACCTGAACAACTTTGGTGTAACTTGGAGTCCTTCAGATGATATTTAGATCCATTTGACATCTATGTATATCCATATAATGGGAGTTGTTGGGGCAGCGATGCAGCGTCTAAATAAGACATTATCTGCCACGAAACATGTTCATTTCACCAATATGTTGTTATGAATCACAAGTACTACTCGCCCGTGAGTTGTGTTGTTATTGTCATCTGAGGTTTTTTACATGGCTTTTCACTGACCTACGACTTCGATGACGTCACTTCCGTGCCACTGCCGAAGTCGTAGGTCAGTGAAAAGCCCTGTAAAAAACCCCGGATGACAACAACAACACTGCTCCGAACTCATGGGGGAATAGATAATGTCTTATTTAGACGCTGCATCATTCAAATCACATCACAATCATTTTATGAGAAAAGTAAAAAAAATATTTTATTCCAACTTTAGCATTACCATCACTCTTGATATAGGGATTTGTTATCTATGTCATGTATTAGATTTTTATGAGCTGAATACAGTACTGCTTCCTTGGTGCTATTTCTCTTTTATTTATTTGCAAAACAATTGTATGGTAATTAATTGAATATCCCATATATTAGTAATAATCTACAAATGCGCAACATCATGGATACTTGCATACAGTATGTTTAGATACAAATAATGGTGAGAGCCAGCCTGTCAAGTTTTAACCAACCACAGAAGAAATGTTAGAGGGAGAGCAGGGGGCCCAGGGTGAGCTCTGCTTTCACTTCACGTAGAAGACAATTTGGATTTCACTCTTAAGTTTGCATTTATCATCTTCTGTGGGAACAAACATTCAGTCCAAGCACCAGAATTTAATTTGGCAAAGAAAAAAAATTAATTAAGCCTGAGTGCAAATTATTCTCTGTTTCAGACGCATTTTATGATTTTGATTGAAAATTTGCCAGAATCTGTCTCCACTTTGGCTGTGAACAGGACTGATGCTCATTAGAAAGTGAGGCTAATCAATACATGGTTCAACTGCAGGGATGACAGTCTTGGACAGAGTTAGTTTGCAAGATCGTTTACCTGCTGAATAACGGGGATATATGATATGCTCATAGTAAGTGAAAGCCCGTTTTATCATACCATCGCAAAGACATCTATCTTTCAGTGTAGAGTGTCCATGTGACAGACACCACTCACACACAGTATAACAAAAGATTAAGGATAAGCGTGCGTGCCAGTGTTAAAGAACACAGCAGAACAAATTAATTATTGATGGAATGCTTTCAAAGCCCATGGCGTCACTAGGTATCCATTGTTACTTCTGCTGTTGTTTGTAGCCCCCAGCAAGGTAGTGAGGATACAGACGAGGCAGAAAGAGCCACAGACCATGAGTGTAGCCTCTCCCCTCCCTCCCATGTTGTCCACCCTGTCAAAAGCTGGATTTTATTCATCCAGCATCAATCTGCTTTGTGATATCACAACAAAGCAGTCACTGCTCTCAGTCCTGTCCAGAGCCCCGCCCACCTGGACCCACCCTCCAACCTTATCGTTTAGCTGAAATGTGCTCTGTCATTATCAGATCACTGAAAAGCAGTCAGCCAATCAGAAAAGATATGATATGTGTTTTTTGATCCATTTCACCACAAATATATCCTCTCACAGGTCAAGACTGAGAAGAGTAAAATATGGGACCTTTAAAATGCATGTGAATGATTGAATGTTATATCCTTCAGGAAATATCATGTAAGCTCACTTGTAGTTGGAAGTAGCCATTGAGTTACCTCTGTATCTGAGTTTAGATCTGGTCAGACTAGTGTACTGATCTGGAAAGAGAGAGACTGTGTCCCCCCCTTAAGGAATGGTTTCACAGCCAGGAAGAGAGGAACAGCTCTAAAATACAGAGGGAAATACCCTGTACTCATGGCAAGAGTGCCTTGGCCATGCGTGAACTGATGCTGATGACATTCACATGTAGCTGTGACGCCTGAGTGGTTTAAGTTGCTCCTAGGGTCTGTGCAGGGAGGCTTGAGGATGCAAGGAGGACACAGACACGTTTTAACACTGGCAGACTTCTGTGGCATTTTCCCTGTGGTGGGCTGGGAGAGAAAACTTCTTTCTCAAATATACACATGACGTACGGTTAAATGTTATTTGGATTTTAATACTATAGTCCTATTGCTGCGCTGACCCCTCATGTGAGTTTGCCTAAAAACCATGAAAAAAAAAAATCCCTTTTCACTTTTCTTCTATCTTTTATTTGCTGGTGCATCACATTAACTACAAGTTAGAGGTAACTTATCCAAAAAAGACTTGAAGCACTTAGATCCCATGTAAGTTACCAGAAATGCTAAGCACATTGGTATTTATGCCCTCATATTGACAGGAGTGGATTTGATAAGTTGTCACACATCCATTATTTACCCATTGTTTTTGGAGCTCACAGCTCACTTCTCTTGATTAAAAAATCAGTAGTACTTAATCATTCATTAACTTCTAATAAATGTGGGTGATGGAAGTGATTTTGTATTTCATATGAGTTATTCACAGCACTGATGATTTCAAATACTCTTTCAAGCACATTGCTTAAGATTTTTAAAAACATACATTATAACATCCCAGAGAATAACATGCTGCCAAAGATCGTAGCCTACATGTATTCATTTTTAAAGAGACATTACCATTAAGTTTAAATTTACAATAAAAGTTGGATCCCTGCAGCAATGACTGTTAAATCTACCAAATAAAATATGAATCAATGAAATGTATGAAGAGAAACTGAGTGATGACAAAGTGTGATGAAGATTACTATATATATAAAATCTCAGTTTGCTGCTCACTATGAATTAGTACATTTGTAAAAGATTTGTCTGTTGGGGAGTGAGTACAGTGAGGTGAGTGAGTGAGTGCTAGTGCTTATGTTGTTTTGTCACCACCATTAGACCACACACACTCTGTTTTTACAGTCAACCTGGCTCTACATTATACAGTAAACCTCCTTTACACTGATATTTATGATATTTGACATCAGTATTAAAGGAGAAGTTCAGTTTTTTGCAACCTGGACCTTATTTCTAGCATAAAATACATTCATTTACTCACCCAAACAACTTTGGTGTAACTTGGAGTCTTTCGGAAGATATTTAGATCCACTCGCGATCTACGTATATCCATATAATGGGAGTTGTTGGGGCAACGATGCAGCGTCTAAATAAGACATTATCTGCTGCGAAACTTGTTCATTTCACCAATATTTTGTTATGAATCACCAGCACAATCCCCCGTGAGCTCGGAGCGGCTCGGAGTTGTGTTGTTGTTGTCAACCGGGGTTTTTTACACGGCTTTTCACTGACCTACGACTTCGACAGTAGCACGGAAGTGACGTCATCGAGGTCGTAGGTCAGTGAAAAGCCGTATTACGTAATACGAACGTATTTTATGC